>JAEMBS010000325.1:0-29023 GCA_018467065.1 Ephestia elutella
TTATTAAAATTAATTAATAATAGGGATAGTGGTGATGTATTCATACTTTAATTATGTTAGAGTTATAATGTGGGTTTACCAACAAGTGGTAATAGGTAAGTTACCTGTGCAGTAGAGGATTAGCATTACTCAAACTGATTTAACTTGACTTGTCTATTGTTTATATAATTTTCAGGTTAGAATTATATCCTTAAATCTGAGATCCATTGTATTTTAGATTGATTCAGTACTTATCACCATCATTAGTGAATTTGTCTATATTCACTCAATAACAGAAGCTATTTGTACTCAACCAAAGGAATCATGCTTAATAAATCAATTTCTTTATGAATATTTGGAAGTTATTTGCAGATATTCCAGTGAGTGGGAGTAACTACTCAAGATCCTTTTATAGTGTACTAAAATATCTTTTGACTTAGCACACAGGCGGTAACTGCCTTATATCTAGATTCGAGCAGACACTGAACACAACTAGAATCAAACTGTTGTAGTTTATTTGTAAGTTTTATAATTGTATAGACTCTGTTTGTAATATATTGGGTAAAACTAAACGCAGGCGTTTCCTGTTATCGCCGCCAGGCGTTTTGGGGTTCTCACACTGCTAGCGTGGATGGCGTCGCGTGTGGTCCGCCATTGCATTGTCCAGGGCGATATCGGTTTGATTTTAATACGCGGAGCGGTCTCGCGTCTTTTGCTTGTTGTTTAGTTTGAGTGATAATTGTGAATTTCCTGTTTGTTAAATAACTATTGAATTTGTGTTTGTGAAAAACTCTGTTATTGTGACTTTTTCTTGTGGGAGGTGAAACGTGGCTGGCTGTTCACATCTGGCTGTTCCCGAGTGAAACTACGGGAAGAAATCTATTTAGTTGTTCTGGGGAATTGAGATCTCAAGGGTTAGGTAGGGTGATTAGGAATTCCCCCTTCCCGAAGACACTCAAGTTTGGATCCGAAGAGAAAGAAGATTTAGTTTGGTAAGTGTTCAATTGTAGTTAATTTATAGGTTAGGTTATCATATAGGGCCCTGTAGCTCCCTTCATAAGCTACGGTGGTAGCAGACTGCGTTAATTTAGTTAGGTTTTAGTCGGGCAAACGTGGTGCCGCGTGGAGATTTTTTCCCGGTACTTATTTTTACCGGTGGTTTTTTCCCGGTGAAGTTCCGGTACAGAATTCTTCCCGCCGCTTCGTTTGTCCGGATTCTCGCTGCCACATTTTCTGGCAGCAGAGCGTAGTTGCTCTGCACATTTTCTGGTAGCAGAGCGTAGTTTATCTACCCTCTATTTGTTCGTTTGTAAAAAATAATTAATTGTTTGTAAAAATTATTAGATTTTTCTTAGTTTGTTTGTATAAGAATATTTGTAACCTTTTTTGTATTTGTTTGCGGTTTGTACCGTGCGTTCCGGGTTTGTGCCATTCTCATACCTACCGCGGTTCTTCGTGTAGTTGCTTGATTTTGTTGTTTTTTATTTACCTTTTGTTATTTTTTGTTTGTGACTTGACGCGATGGCGAAGGCCTCCAATGCTAGGGCGACACTCGCCAACGAATTGAGATGGTTTGTGACGGCCGGAGGACTCCTGTCCCGGAAGGACAGGGAGGGCGCCATACTGCTAAGAGCGGATCACCTCCACTCACGATTGATTAGCGCGGAAGCGGCCATGGTGGTGCTTACCGAAGCCGAACTTGCCCCGGAGGCCTACGCAGGTCACATGGCGGACATGGACCAGATCCTGAGTCTGCACGATGATATCGCGGAGGCGGTGACCGCAATAAGGGCGAGACAGGCTGGCGGACCAGCCCCTCGCACACCTGTTAGACAGGAAGGACCAGCGGTTACTGGTCGGCTCCCCACCCTTCAGCTGTCCCACTTTGGGGGTAGGATGGAGGAGTGGGTAGCATATAAAAATATGTTTGAGTCCCTGGTCGTAGCACGACAGGATTTGTCGAAGGCCCAGAAGATGGCCTACCTCCTCTCCACTCTTGAGGATGAAGCGCGGTCGCTCATCCAGCACCTCCGGGTGGAGGACGACCAGTACGATACGGCTTGGGAGTTATTGAACTCCCGCTACCAAAACTTACGTTTGTTAGCGGATGCGCACGCCGCACAGTTGATGGCCCTGCCCAAGGTGGCCAACAGGGCACAGTTGCGCCTGCAGTTGCTCACGCCCGTTACAGTGGCCTGTAACGCGCTCCGCACACTGGGGCTGCCGGTGGACCAATGGTCCTTTTTGCTGGTGCACATTGTATTGGGCAAATTACCCAATGACATCCGCTCGCGATTTGAGCGCGAGAATGCGGAACGGGATAGCACCACCCTACCAACATTCACTGACTTGGTGAAGTTTTTGGAGTTTGAGGCACGCGCGGCTGAGAATACCATGACGGACTCAGCGCCATCCAGAGCGCCTGAACGTAGGCCCCAACAGGGACGGCAACCGCCACCGCGTGGAGCTGGTGTGCGGGTTGCGCACACGGCAGCAGTCGCGAGGGACGCGGACTGCCTGCAATGTGGCCGGATGGGCCACAGCCTGCTACAATGCAGGGACTGGCAGAGACTGCCAGTACAAGATAGGCGCCGCATGGCAAAGCGGCATGAACTTTGCTTTTATTGTTTGGGCGGTCACTATGCACGTGACTGTCCCAGTGCCATACCATGCAGTGCATGCCGTGGGCTGCACCACGTGATGCTCTGCATGAACCGGAACGGGGATGGCCCCCGGTTGTTGAGGCAGGGGTCCCCTATGGGCGGGGGCGCTCCTGCGCGAAGCCCTCCACCACCGGACGGAGGACGCGGCTTCGCTCGTCGCACCCCCCCTCGGGAGGGGGGTCGCGTACCGGCGCGGGTCTTGGCGGACCGGGACCACGCGCCCCAAGGTCATGGCCAGTATGTGGCTGGCCAGGCCCCGGATGGGGCCCCCATGGGCGGGGGCCCTAGATCGGACGTGAGAGTGGGGACACCCCCCTCCACGCGGGTTACCAATGCCCAACACATGCAGCCGCAGCGGTTTTCTCCGCCGCTGCACGAGTACCCACGGCTGGAGTACCACCCGCCGTACCATATGTATGGCCGGGCCGCGGGTTATGCCCCCCTCAGATGGGGATGTGCACTCGCCCGCCATATTATCCGGGTCAGTGGCGCGCCCCTGGTTTGGAGAGAGTGGGGAGCCCGTAACTAGCTTGCTCCCTTGCTGGGACAGAGCCGCGGACGGTTCTGCTCCCTACCGCGGTGGTCCGCGTATGGGGTCGTAGGGGGAAGCCATTAATTTGAGAGCTCTGTTGGACTCAGGGGCTCAAAGCAGTTTGGTTACCACTCGAGTGGCACACCAGTTAGGTTTAGTCGTGGAAGACTCGCCTGTGCCACTTCTTGGAGTTGGTGGCATACAAGTGAAGTGTCTGACGGGCCAGACACTTGTCACCTTTTCTTCGCTGAAGTCCTCCACAATGAGGATCACGACTTCGGCTATGGTAATGGATACCATTGCGGGTTGGCACCCCTCGACAGACATACCGCCGGGTGTGTTGTCTTTGGTTTCGGGTCTGGATTTGGCCGACCCCTTTGTCTTTCATCCCGGCCCAGTGGACTTGCTCCTGGGCTCGGACGTATTGGGTTGGATTTTGTTGGGTACACAGAAGGCTCTGGGTTCGTCTTCACTGATGGCAGTGTCTACGATTTTTGGTTTCGCCCTGATGGGCCCTGTGTTTGATAATAGCACCGTGGAGGAGCCACCGGTCGTCGCATCAGCGTCCTTGGCCAAGACCATGCAAAGGTTTTGGGAGGTGGAGGAGCCACCTATGAGTTCCAGGATGGATCCGGAACACGCTGAGTGCGAAGCCCTTTTTCGATCGACCACGGAGAGGTTGCCCTCCGGTCGGTTTGTAACTAGGTTACCTTTTGTTGCCTCTCGTCCTAGCCTAGGGCAAAGTAGGGCGCTTGCGGAGAAACGACTGCTGTCCATGGAGCGACGTATGCAGCGTGACCACGTACTTCGCGATAAATATATTGAATTTATGCGCGAGTACGAGGATTTGGGTCACATGTCTCCGGCTCGAGTTGATTGGAGCTCAACTGAGCATTATTTTTTGCCCCACCACGCGGTGGTGAAGGCCTCAACAGGCAAATTGAGGACCGTCTTCGATGGGTCCGCACCCACTTCGAACGGGGTTTCGTTGAATCTGTGTTTGCATTCGGGTCCCAAATTGCATAGGGACATAATTGACATCATCTTGAACTTTAGAAGACATCAAGTGGTTTTTGGTGCGGACATCCGGATGATGTTCCGCCAGACAGTCATACATCCTGAGGACAGGCGATTCCAGTTGATACTCTGGCGTGAGCGCCCTGAGGATCCTGTGACGGTGTATGAACTCAACACAAACACGTATGGTTTGAAATCTAGTCCCTATATCGCCATCAGATCATTGCTTGAATTGGCAGAGCGGGAACGGATCCGCTTTCCCCGTGGGGCTTCCGTGCTGTCACGTGACTTGTATGTAGATGACGTGTGCACCGGAGCCCAAAGTATTGAGGAGGCCCTCCTACTGCGGGATGAATTGATTGAAATATTGAAGACAGGTGGCTACGAGCTACGTAAGTGGTTGTCTAATGAGCCTAAAGTTCTAGAAGGGATCCCGGAGGATCACCAACAGAACCCTCACCTGTTTGAGGATGTGGATGATCCCAACAGGATAGCGGTGCTGGGCATGCAGTACCAGCCGCTAACCGATATTTTTACATTCCAAGTGGACTTGGAAATACCAAAAGTCTGGACTAAGAGAACGGTGTTGTCAGTAATAGCTCGTATGTTTGATCCAAGCGGTTGGATCAGTCCAGTAATATTCTCTGCGAAGTGTCTTCTTCAGAGACTTTGGACTTTGGGCGTCTCGTGGGACGAGCCGCTGTTTGGTCCTCCATTGGATGATTGGCTCGAGTTGTTTTCATCGATTAAGGAAGTCAATCGGATTGCCTTGCCTCGTCGAATATTGCCCCCGGGAAATATCGAGCCAGCCTGCATGGCTTTTGTGACGCGTCGGAGCGAGGCTACGCCGCGTCAGTCTATATGCGGACAGTTGACGCCGATGGCCGGGTCAATGTCTCGCTTTTGTTAGGGAAGAGCAAGGTCGCCCCCATCAGGACTAGGCTGACTATTCCCAAGCTTGAGTTGAGTGGAGCTCACCTTCTCTCTAAATTGTTGCATCACGTTGCATGTGAGCTGGCGGCCACGGTCGAGATACGAGACATCTTCGCCTGGTCGGATAGCCAGGTCGCGCTTGCATGGTTGCGCGCGGCCCCACATACCTTGGAGGTTTTTGTTGGAAACAGGGTTTCCCAAATCCAGAATATCGGAATTGATATAACATGGAGACATGTGCCGGGAGAGCTTAACCCAGCGGACTGTGCTTCCCGAGGTTGTACGGCACCAGAATTGGTGTCACACCCGCTCTGGTGGGGTCCAGAGTGGCTGATGGGATCAGAAACTTCTTGGCCTGTCTGTCAGACAGACGTTACTTCTTTGAGTTTGACTGGGCTCCGTGTACATGCTGTAGTCGCTGAGACGACGTCGGAGCCGGATTGGCTACTTGCTCGGTATAGCAGTTTGGATAAGCTTCTGGGTGTTACCAGTTGGATTAAGCGTTTCATACATAATTGTAGAAACCCACAGGCAAAGCGGTTGGAGCCGATTGCAGGTGCAGAAGAGCGCCGGAGCGCATTGTTGCATTGGGTCCGTGTCGTGCAGACCGGACGGTTTGAGTCAGAGCTTCGTATCTTGCGCGACGCACGCGCTAAGTTGAAGGGCGCGGTCGCTCGTTTGAACCCGTACATCGACTCGGATGGGCTTCTTCGGGTTGGAGGCAGGCTCCGGAAGGCGGATCTTCCATATGAGACTCGCCATCCTCTGTTGTTGCCCAAGGGCGGACCCTTGGTGCAGCTTTTGGTGTCTGATCGACACATTCGTAACGCCCATGCTGGGTGCAATGCTTTGTTGGCTATTTTGCAACGCGAGTTTTGGATTTTGTCAGCCCGAAGAGCAATCCGTAGTGTTCTGTTTCGATGTATTGCATGTTATAGGTTGAAGGCATCCACGATGCAACCACAGATGGGTGATTTGCCCGCTGATCGAATCCGACCTTCGAGACCGTTTGACGGCGTTGGAACCGATTTTGCCGGTCCCTTTTCGATCAAGGCTTCTCCCTTTCGTAATGCCCGTATTGTGAAGGGCTATTTGTGTGTATTTGTTTGTTTGGCCACCAAGGCTGTCCATTTGGAGGTGGTATCGGCTCTGACTACGGAGGCCTTCGTCGCCGCGTTGGATCGCTTTGTTTCGCGTCGAGGTCTACCTTCCCTTATTAGGTCTGACAATGGCACAAACTATAAAGGAACTGTAAATTATCTTAAGGATGTTTCTGTGTTTATTGATAAAAATTGTACTAGTTTAAGTCAAATTGCTGCCCAAAGGGGAATAACCTGGAAGTTTAGTCCCCCAAGTTGCCCCCATTGGGGAGGGATTTTGAAGCGGCTGTGAAATCCGCAAAGACCCACCTCCGCCGCATTATCGGAGAAACGGCTCTAACTTTTTGAAGAGCTGGCCACAGTGTTTTGTAAAGTTGAGGCGGTCCTCAACTCTCGTCCTCTCTGTCCGCTATCTCCAGATCCAAATGACTTGGAAGCTCTCACCCCTGGTCATTTTTTGGTGGGAGGAGCCGTTGAATGCCCTGCCCGAATACCCGTGGAAGGATGAACGCGTATATCGGTTGTCGCGTTTTCAAATGTTGCAGCAAATGAGCCAGGACTTTTGGCGTCGCTGGTCGCTTGAATATTTGCATTTGCTGCAGCAAAGAGTGAAGTGGACAGACAGGACTGAGCCTCCCAGGGAGGGTGATTTAGTATTGTTAAAAGAGGCAAATTTGCCCTCATTGCTTTGGCGACAAGCTCGCATATTACGTTTGATTCTTGGCGGAGATGGCACTCCGCGTGTGGCTGAGGTGTTGGTCGACGGTTCGATTTTAAGGAGAGGTGTGACCTCTCTCGCCCGCCTTCCCGTAGAGTAAGCTAGCGGTCTGCTTCTCAGACCGGGACGGGGGGATGTTTGTAATATATTGGGTAAAACTAAACGCAGGCGTTTCCTGTTATCGCCGCCAGGCGTTTTGGGGTTCTCACACTGCTAGCGTGGATGGCGTCGCGTGTGGTCCGCCATTGCATTGTCCAGGGCGATATCGGTTTGATTTTAATACGCGGAGCGGTCTCGCGTCTTTTGCTTGTTGTTTAGTTTGAGTGATAATTGTGAATTTCCTGTTTGTTAAATAACTATTGAATTTGTGTTTGTGAAAAACTCTGTTATTGTGACTTTTTCTTGTGGGAGGTGAAACGTGGCTGGCTGTTCACATCTGGCTGTTCCCGAGTGAAACTACGGGAAGAAATCTATTTAGTTGTTCTGGGGAATTGAGATCTCAAGGGTTAGGTAGGGTGATTAGGAATTCCCCCTTCCCGAAGACACTCAAGTTTGGATCCGAAGAGAAAGAAGATTTAGTTTGGTAAGTGTTCAATTGTAGTTAATTTATAGGTTAGGTTATCATATAGGGCCCTGTAGCTCCCTTCATAAGCTACGGTGGTAGCAGACTGCGTTAATTTAGTTAGGTTTTAGTCGGGCAAACGTGGTGCCGCGTGGAGATTTTTTCCCGGTACTTATTTTTACCGGTGGTTTTTTCCCGGTGAAGTTCCGGTACAGAATTCTTCCCGCCGCTTCGTTTGTCCGGATTCTCGCTGCCACATTTTCTGGCAGCAGAGCGTAGTTGCTCTGCACAGACTCCCTTCGTCGTCTTCTTCGTCATCTTTAAGGAATATAGTTTTACTAATAAATTTAACTTTCTCAACAAGGAATTTGACCAAGGCCGGTACAAGGATTAGAGTATGATTTTATTCACTAGATTGGAACAATTATTAGGTATTTACTCAGCTATATAGACAAGTGAAGTCAACATCCATTAAGTACATGACTAAATTGAGTCAAATAAGTAGGAAGAGGGGTTGGAATCGTTCCGTTACCCACAACATTCAGTATTTGTAAATAATGATAAAGTTAATTGGAGACTCACTGAATCTATAGTCACTTCTACACATAATTAGTACAACTAAGAACTTTCACTTTCCAATTTTTCCTTAGTTAATTACTTATTTTCCGGTATTGGATAGGTTTTATAAATAGCCCTATAATTGCAAGATTCCTGGGAACCTTCAATTCACACTTTTGATACCTCCATTTTGATAAACGATAAACCGACTAATTATTAGTGTTATTTGACCATTTTGTTTTATTTTGTGTTTTAATTCCTAAAAATGGCGCCATTTCCTACCAACCATTTTTAACACCCCCTACCTATATTTATGTGAAAAAGGACCTATTCTAGTCCCTATCAGTCCCTAAGTCCCTGACAACTACAGAATTTTAAACCATTTCATAGTGCAATGAGATGGGTCCCTAATTAGGTATCCCCGGTGTAAGGAATACCCTCCTATCAGCTAGCTACAAGGCTTCGGGAGAGCTTCTCCCTTCCCTAATAGAAATTTACCTGCCTATCAACCTACAAACGTGTCCTACTCTTGGTTTTTGGGCCAACATTTAGTTAAAACCCCTAGCTTCTAAAACGCCGAGTGGGCAGCTCATTATTCTACTTTCTAACAACCCAACGTGATAATTCTGATTGGGAAGGAACAGAATTATGCCATAACAGAGGTTTAACTATATGAGACAATAGGCAATGTATGAAATTTTTGAAAACGCTTGAATATTTTTCTGGTTGTAGGAATAACATTCCTACAACCAGAAAAGCTCCGCCATTTTTGAGCGAATTATAAACAATATTTTTTTACAATTAATTGGTAGAACATAAAATTCTAAGATTTTTACAGGCTAATCAGGAATATTATTCCTACAACCAATAAATTTTTCAAGCTTTTTAAAAAATTTCATACATAGCCTATTCTCCAAATCATTCAGTAAGATTAGATCTTTACGGGTTTCGGACCGTCCCCTCTGAAATCAATGAAGACGTCTTCGTAAAGTTAAGCAACTTAACTAGGCATTCTCTTAACAGAAGCCCACTTGACACGTTGCAAAGCCAAGCTCCAGGACCTACCCCGCAAGGTTCTTACAAATAGCCCTTAAAGAAACAAATCAAAATATCTATTTGAACAAGAAACGAATTCTACCCTCTATCCACTTTCGCAGATATCAGGCAAAACCCATATTCTCGTCAAATCACAGCTAATGCTCAACTACTCTATTATCTAATTAAATTTACTGGGGAAATCTACTTATTTTGTGAATTCTTCAAATTAAACTATATACGTTAAAACCGAACTTAATTTTACCATTTTAAGCTCGCAATAACGTATTTTTTTGTCAAAAGACTCGCAGGGAAATATGCGTTCCTAAGCCTCATGAAGAAACCTTGCGCCCAAACACTTTTCTTGCAGACTACTTCTATCTTGAGTTAAAATAAACTTCTTCAATGACGCCGGCTTACAGAGGTGAGGTTGGCGCCCAGCAGCACAACGTTGTCCCCCGAAGACCGCAGACAAAAAGCCTCGAAAGACCCTCCCTATCAGTTTTATGCAACTCTCCCTTGTCTATGTGTGTGTAAAAATCTCGAATCTTCCATAAATTCCAAGATCCCCCTACCTTACTTCCTGTATTGCAACTATAATAATTCTATTCTCCCGAACCCTATATCCACCGAAATAACAATATAAATAGTTAATGTAAAATATACCTTATAATAGCATGATTTTATACATAATTCTTACAAAATAACTATTTCCACGAAATTACTTTGACTATAGTCTAGCTTAATTAGTAATTATATTCTACTTTCTCTATAATCGACATAAACCAAACAGTTCAGCTCGTTACCGATCATATCCTTATCTTCTTTTCCTATATTATCAAGATTAATTCCACTATTCATCCATTTTCCGTATCTCGAAATGTTACAATCAAACGAACAGATAAATCAATAATGGCAAAATAATTCCTATACTGACAATGATCCGTTTCCCTCCACTTTGGACAAAATATCACGTGATATCCCTGTGCTACTATTGGGTAGTCAATTCGATCACGCCACTTTTCCGTGTGAATCTACCTCCTAATTTACTATGTAACAGGTGCAAATATCAACGGAACTTCTACCATAGACCAAATTTTCTATCATAGACACTAGGTCTATAATTCAAGTGGCCTTTACACATGACAGCGAATAATTACCTATTAAAATAAATCCTATATTTACCCTTCGCATGTTTAAAATTATTACAATAAGCGAATATTTATTCTTTAACTAACGAACTTCACAATTATTTTACGCCATCAATACTTTGCGTACTAATAATAATATCATTGCAATAGGAACGTTTTTTTCCTTCGGTGTCATTACTTGACGTTGTCAAAATGACATTATTTTATTTGTTTACAATTCATGGAGCCAACAATACGCTTCCGTTTTCAATAATTAAATTTACTAAATAACTAGTAATATGCAACAAAACTACAGTTTAAAGACTCAGTTCAAAACCTCTTGAAGATGACAAGGTTAGTTCAATTTCTCTCTTTCTATCATGTAAATATTTGAGAAGAAATAACATGTTCATATTTGAACTGTTACAACACATACTTTATAGGGCCTAACCGCAGGAATCTCGGCCTTCGGCCTCGCTTTCTGCTGGTTGGTCCCGAATATGAGCTCACCGTCCTTATTCCGGCTGTCGATGTCGAGCACCACCAGCCGCAGCATGCTCGTCACGTTCCACAGCATGCGCGGCAGGTCGCAGTGCAGGTACTTGCTGAAGAAGCTCCACGCCATTGCGGCTTGAAATTACATCATCAACAATTTCAGCCCACATCTACCCAAAGCCTCTACTGGGTATAGGTCTCCTTTTTTTCGCGCCATTTCTTCATTGTTTTCCCGTTAATCAAACAATGTCATCTGACCAGGCTATAAGGAAGGCTAGTACCAGGCTATAACTCCAAAAGTAGTCTGTATCAAGATAAATATAGAATCGAATAGTAGTTTACAGCGCAGGAAAGTGACTGTGTATCCTACTAAGGGCTGATTTCATCGATCATATCGAAATCCGTGTTTATGAAAACCGAGTTTTATCTAAACGAGATTAAAGGGTTTCGTTAATCTCGATTACATACCAATTGATTTCTCCAGCTTATTTTGATCGCGTTTACGAAAACGCAGTTTACGGAAACGGAAGTATGACGCATAGTCAAAAAAATTGTGATGCGTCTTGTTTTATAATTTTGATATTTATTTATTTATTTCCATGCCACAATTTAATAGAAATTACAACTAAAATTAAATATAATATTTATTTACACATAAAGAATATATTTTGTGACATTTACAATACCGGCAACGCTTTTAGAACATTTTTTTTCAGTAACTAAACGCCTGCCCATAAACCCATCTGCCCAAACTGTCACGAAGACGTGACGGCTGACGCATTACGAGTATTATAACCTCAACCTGTGTCGATTGTTGTTTTCTATTGTTTAAACTCGTTTAAACGAGCTAAACGGCGGAAATCGGACGTTTTGGTTTGAAGCCGAGATTAGCTTAACTGAGTTTAGTTGATGTTGGTGAAATGCAAACTGGCGCTTTAAACTCGTTTTTTCGGCAAAACGGAGATTAACTTCAACTAATCGCGATTAGTTTCATCGGTGAAATTGGACCTAATATTATATAAATGTCCTACTATAATATAAATGTAAAAGTTTGGATGAGAGTATGTGAATTTGTGAGAATGTTTGTTACTCAATCGCAAAATCTGGACGGATTTTCATGAAATTTGGTATACGGGTGGAAAAATACCGGGAATAGCACATCAGGTACTTTTTATCCCGAATTTCCTACGGGAGCGAAGCGCCGGGGTGAGGCTAGTATATAACATAAGCGAAACTTTCTCACGGAAACAAATCATTCTCAAGTAATATTTGAAATCTTTTAATTTCAAGGGTTAAACTCGTAATCTACTTAAATATGATTTTAATTTGTATTACCAGAAGAATTTTCTGGATATTTTACCAACGGGTTTTCTTCAAAACAAAAGCATTACAACTTATTATTATAAATGCGAAAGTGTACCAAGATGTTTGTAACTCCTTCACACAAAAATTACCTACTGGACGAAATTCTATGAAATTTAACATGAATAGCTTTAGCTCTGGAATTCTTCTATAAAATCTGGAATATTAGCTCTAAAATGGAGTTTTAGCTCAGAAATCCAGTGTGATGTTAGTCCCGCAATCCATGACACATCTGTTGTCATGACTTAAGTGTCCTTTCAACAAACAAATCACACAATTGAGTTCGCCCCGAACTAAAGTAAGTTAAGTCAATATTTATCATTCAATTGTCAAATTGGTCATTTCAGATCAAAAAGAAAACATTAAGAAAACATTATGACTGTAAATTGTTAAACATCGACCTTTTACATTTGCAACTTATTTCATTTCAAAGGAAAAGCTCTAAATGCTAATTCAGTTATCAATTGGGACAAGACCAGAATATTGAACACACAGCATACAAGGAACATAAAACCACATTAACATTCGGGAAAGTAAATTGCATTAGCATTCTGGAAAGTAAATCATATTAGTATGCTGAAAAGTAAACAGCATTAACATTCCAGAAAGAAAATCGCATTAGCATGCTGACAAGTAAATAACATTAACATCCCAGAAACAAAATGAATTCGGTACTCATTGTCTTTTGTTATGAACATAGTTATAAGTAGTATTTTGTATGTAATGACTGTTTGATGCCAAAATAAAGAGAAAAAAAATAATAATAATTAGCATGCTGAAAAGGAAATATCATTAACATTCCACAAACAAAATAGTATTAGCATGCTGAAAAGGAAATAGCATTAACATTCTAGATCGAAAATCATATTAGCATGCTGAAAAGTAAATAACATTAACATTCCAAAAATAAAATCATTAGCATGCTGAAAAGGAAATAGCATGAACACTCCACAAACAAAATCGTATTAGCATAATGGAAAGTAAATAGCATTAACAATCTAGATAGAAAAACGTATTAGCATGCTGAAAAGGATAGATCATTAACATTCTAGATAAAAATCATATTAGAATACTGAAAAGTATAAAGCATTAACATTTCAGCAATAAATCGTATTAGAATGCTGAAAAGTAAATAACATTAGCATCCTAGAAATAAAATCTTTAGCATGCTGAAAGGAAATAGCATTAACATTCCACAAACAAAATCGTATAGCATGCTGAAAATTAAGCAGTGTTTACATTTCAGAAATAAAATCGTATTAGCATGCTGAAAAGGAAATACATATAACATCAGCATTGACGGAGATACGGATATAAACTGTCAACGACAATGTTGTATGACAGTAACACAGACAGTTAATAAATAGCTGTAACATTAGCATTGACATTTTTATATGTCAACGGCAATGTTATGACATTAATATAAACAGTTAATAAATAGCTGAAAGAAAATAACATTAGCATTTACAATTTTATATGTCAACGACAATGTTATGACATTAGTACAAGCGTTAAATATCTGAAAGAAAATAACATTAGCATTGACAATTTGATATGTCAACGACAATGTCATGACATTAGAACAGGAAATCAAAAAGTGCCACGATGTCAGGGCAGCAGCCACAAGGTCGGGGCCAATGACCATATTGTCGGGGTCAAGCAATGCCACATTGTCGGGGCAACGGCTACGATGTCGGAGCCAATGAGTGCCTCAGTATCGGGGCAATGACCACAGTGTCGGGGTCAACGCGGCCACATTGTCGGGGCCAGCAGCTGCTTCCGCCATTGTGTCTTCAGCAGCTGCGGGTGCCACATTGTCGGGGCAATGACCACATTGTCGGGGTCAACGGCTACAGTGTCGGAGCCACGGCTACATTGTCGGAGTTAACAGATGCCACAAGGTCGGGGCAATGACCACATTGTCGGGGTCAACGGCTACAGTGTCGGAGCCACGGCTGCATTGTCGGAGCCAACAGATGCCACAAGGTCGGGGCAATGACCACATTGTCGGGGTCAACGGCCACATTGTCGGGGCCACGGCCACATTGTCGGGGCCAGGAGCTGCTTCTGCACCATGTGTTCAGCAGCTGCCTCAGGTCAGTTCATCTCGTAGGAGCCAGCCAACCAATCGATCTTGTACCGATGATGTGGCAGCGCGCGCATGACTTCTTAAGAGTCACGCATCCCTGGATATTCTTCCAAGTGCTTTGGGAACCTTGACTGACCAAAACAAAACGATATTCGTTAGTTTTGCAATTTCATTGAAGCCCTACGGCTTTCATGTTCTTACCACTCGGCCTTACTGACTTCAATCAGCCCAAAATAATCAAAATGAATGAGTTTCCAAAATCTCTGCGATTAGTTGTAATTGCCGTATCAAGCCATACATTGTACAGCGCCAAGACGAACAAACAGGATTGCTGATAGTTGGTGCACTTTTGTTGTAATTAAACCGACAAAACCTCAGCTACACATTTCGATTGTAATTTTTGCATTGGTAGATAACTATCGACAGCATTACATACGTATGTACTACTAAACGTTACGTGGTAAATTTATTTCAATTAATAACACGCATCATGGCTATCAAATAATCACTGACCTTAAGGTCTAACCTCAATTAATTCGCCAAAACAAAAGAACAAAATGAAGTTTAAAATTTGTAGGACATGATCAGTCATTGATCACCCAATTTTTCAATCATATCTTAGTCTTATCATCACAATGTAAGCAATCTACCTCTGCACAATAAACAAATCACATTTAGACCTTTGTTTGAAATGTAATAATGTTTCGATCTTACTTGAATCTAAGAAGAAAGTACACCAACAATCCTGTTCGTACCGTCATCGTACAAAATCACGAAGTTCATAAATAACTTCGTCCATAGTCCTGTACCAACACACCACGTACGCTGATAGTGGTGGCGTGTAGCTTCCAGCGCAAGGTTGTGATGGTAAATTCAAAATCAAACTCATTTTACGGATCCCGTCATGTAGTAATATCCGACCACAACTATTGCAAAACATATCTGCATGCAACAATGCATACTACGCACAAATTGATTTTCATAACCTCAACTCACTATCACTATCCAACATTCATATTTTTTTTTTACTTCAAAATAAATAACATGAAAAGTGCGCTATAAAATTCAAACTAATAAAAACCATAGAAAAAATAAGAACATCGTACAGCGTAAAAACAATTGAATCGCGATGGTCACGAAAATTCAAATAATTAAGAAAAACAAAACACGTTCCATTTTCCAAGGAAAAAAATGATCCGTGATTTGGCGCGGTTTTAATATGAATGATTCGAATCGCACTTCAGCGGGTCTAAAAGCGCCACTTTGACAGAATCACCATATTATCATACTATGAATTACATTGCATTTTGTAAAATGGCCACATAATGGTATTTCATAAAGTTACCTGCGCGGAATTCATATTTATCAAATCATCTGTTTGACATTTTTCTATGAAATTTCTTAAAATGGTCCAATTTGTATGAATTGTTTTTCTGTCAAATAGCCAATTATAGGCAAATCATAAAAAGTTACTATTTAGCTTCATATTACAATTCATTGCTCATTCATCGTCTAAAGCACAGAGTACTTTGTAATATACGGAAGGTTTTTAACGTTAATTTGATGCGGTTTTCACTATTGTATTAAAGAAATCTAAATTATTAAAATCTGGCGTAAGTTTCGTCTTGATACGCCGCTTAGAATCCGAGATATACGCGGACGAAGTCGCGGGCACAGGCTAATATGAAATAAAATTACTTTCATAATGACATTTATTAACAACAAGCTGTGTCTGCCAACCAAACTCTGCTTCTCGCAGAACCGCTAGCTATGTTTATGCAAAATTTCATGAAGATTGTTTCATTAGAAAGCATGTTTAGCGGTAACGAACTACAACAAAAATGAAACATCCAATATAATAAAAATAATTATTATTTGAAAATTCAACAATAACAATACCTTCACTTACGTCCTATTAATTATAAAAACAGTCTAAACTCAATTTTTTTCTTAATTCTCCTATCATGTAAACAATCTTCACAGTACTTTTTGTTGAATTTTGTTGAAAATAAATCAAATATTAGTTCAAACTTAAACATTCTAAAGGAAAACATTAACCATGAAAGTAATTTCCTAAAAAGTATATTAATGTAAAATCACAAAAATACTTGGTAAAATTGTTTGTATAATAGGACAATTAGACAATTATGAATAAATGGACTTTATGTTAATCTTAATACCTTAAACAAAACTATTTTTATAATCACAGCCAGCCAATTTTCTTTGATTGATCTAGAAACTTACAGCAATGAACACAGAATAAAATAGTAATCATTTTACGTACAATATATTTTCACTAGCTTATAGGATACCAATGTTTTTGATTTGACCCTGTTATTATTTAAGAAAACAGTCTAATGTTAATCATAATATAACAAATATATTTATAAAATCACAGCCAATCAATCCCTTCAAATGATGGTTTGCAGGTTTGTGATTCAGATTTAAATATTTTAAGTATTGATGCGAGTCATGGTGGTGCAGACCATGACTCATTTGTTTGGAGTCACCATCCTATAAAACGCCATCTCGAAGAGGTCAATCAATCTGGAAATGAAACAGTTTGGTTGTTAGGTAAGTAAAATTCAAATATAAAAGCACATTTCATGACTTTTTATTTTATGTATTTTTTTTTGTTACTTTCTGGGGATTCAGGATATCCTTTGCGAGCTAGCCTTCTGACACCGATAGTAAACACAGACGCGTTAGCGTAACTCCCCAGAACGCTACTACACCGATCTACATTGCTTAGTCCGCAATACATTAAAGTACCACTCTTTGGGAGTTTTTGGTTGTGCCCAATCCTTCAGCATTTAATAAATTTGCCACCTCCTGCCACAGGCGCGGCGGGCAGACTCAGCACTTCCTCTCGCACTATTATTATATCACCGAGCCCTAGCTAAATTGGGATGGCTTTCCAGGAACTCCACAAGGATGTTCCATTGTGATTCAGACACCCTAGCTATTCGTTTTTCTATTCCTACAGTATGTAAAGTTACACTGTAAACGTTATTTTTAATAAATAAAAATAAAAAATATGTATTTTGTTTACTCACTTTGACCAGGAGGGTTCGTGTCCGGGAGGATATTTGACGAGGCACACATTTTTTATTACTATAAAAATACTTGGTCAAAACGAAATTCATTTTCAGCATTCGTTGCAGATCATAAGGGATTCCTATATTTTTTGTAAAATAGCCACTTTAACTTATGAATCCCGTTCAATTCAGTTCATGTTGTGATTCACATTTGGTTTTAATATTGCCATAACAAAAAAATAAAACCGGTAATTTACGATTCAATCAAAATTATATATTCTTTTAAATATTTCAAGGTTTTAAGGGTAAAATATTATAGTATATTATATTTTTTGTTATGTTTTACTAAATAAACACAAACAAGATGCCGTTTAAGCACATGTAAAAATAAATTGATTATGATTTTTTTAGTTGGGCAATGCCAACCATTACAAAATGTGTCAAAATGTCATGCATAACTTAATATCATATTCTTAAAACGTAGTGATTTTCTCTGCATATTCTTATCAATCGAGCCAAACAACTTCCTCTCTAGTATTTTTATAGTAATAAAAAATGTGTGCCTCGTCAAATATCCTCCCGGACACGAACCCTCCTGGTCAAAGTGAGTAAACAAAATACATATTTTTTATTTTTATTTATTAAAAATAACGTTTACAGTGTAACTTTACATACTGTAGGAATAGAAAAACGAATAGCTAGGGTGTCTGAATCACAATGGAACATTCTTGTGGAGTTCCTGGAAAGCCATCCCAATTTAGCTAGGGCTCGGTGATATAATAATAGTGCGAGAGGAAGTGCTGAGTCTGCCCGCCGCGCCTGTGGCAGGAGGTGGCAAATTTATTAAATGCTGAAGGATTGGGCACAACCAAAAACTCCCAAAGAGTGGTACTTTAATGTATTGCGGACTAAGCAATGTAGATCGGTGTAGTAAGCGTTCTGGGGAGTTACGCTAACGCGTCTGTGTTTACTATCGGTGTCAGAAGGCTAGCTCGCAAAGGATATCCTGAATCCCCTGAAAGTAACAAAAAAAAATACATAAAATAAAAAGTCATGAAATGTGCTTTTATATTTGAATTTTACTTACCTAACAACCAAACTGTTTCATTTCCAGATTGATTGACCTCTTCGAGATGGCGTTTTATAGGATGGTGACTCCAAACAAATGAGTCATGGTCTGCACCACCATGACTCGCATCAATACTTAAAATATTTAAATCTGAATCACAAACCTGCAAACCATCATTTGAAGGGATTGATTGGCTGAGATTTTATAAATATATTTGTTATATTATGATTAACATTAGACTGTTTTCTTAAATAATAACAGGGTCAAATCAAAAACATTGGTATCCTATAAGCTAGTGAAAATATATTGTACGTAAAATGAAATTACTATTTTATTCTGTCTTCATTGCTGTAAGTTTCTAGATCAATCAAAGAAAATTGGCTGGCTGTGATTATAAAAATAGTTTTGTTTAAGGTATTAAGATTAACATAAAGTCCATTTATTCATAATTGTCTAATTGTCCTATTATACAAACAATTTTACCAAGTATTTTTGTGATTTTACAATAATATACTTTTTGGGAAATTACTTTCATGGTTAATGTTTTCCTTTAGAATGTTTAAGTTTGAACTAATATTTGATTTATTTTCAACAAAATTCAACAAAAAGTACTGTGAAGATTGTTTACATGATAGGAGAATTAAGAAAAACATTGAGTTTAGACTGTTTTTATAATTAATAGGACGTAAGTGAAGCTATTGTTATTGTTGAATTTTCAAATAATAATTATTTTTATTATATTGGATGTTTCATTTTTGTTGTAGTTCATTACCGCTAAACATGCTTTCTAATGAAACAATCTTCATGAAATTTTGCATAAACATAGCTAGCGGTTCTGCGAGAAGCAGAGTTTGGTTGGCAGACACAGCTTGTTGTTAATAAATGTCATTATGAAAGTAATTTTATTTCATATTAGCCTGTGCCCGCGACTTCGTCCGCGTATATCTCGGATTCTAAGCGGCGGCGTATCAAGACGAAACTTACGCCAGATTTTAATAATTTAGATTTCTTTAATACAATAGTGAAAACCGCATCAAATTAACGTTAAAAACCTTTCCGTATATTACAAAGTACTCTGTGCTTTAGACGATGAATGAGCAATGAATTGTAATATGAAGCTAAATAGTAACTTTTTATGATTTGCCTAAAATTGGCTATTTGACAGAAAAACAATTCATACAAATTGGACCATTTTAAGAAATTTCATAGAAAAATGTCAAACAGATGATTTGGTAAATATGAATTCCGCGCAGGTAACTTTATGAAATACCATTATGTGGCCATTTTACAAAATGCAATGTAATTCATAGTATGATAATATGGTGATTCTGTCAAAGTGGCGCTTTTAGACCCGCTGATCTTATCTACTCTGAATAAAACTCGTAGATTTATGTTTACAAACCCCTTTTATAATACATGGATCATATTTCTACACTTTATACATGGAAACACAATAGATCACATAAACATTATGTAAAGCTAAGCGCACTATCAACCATCACAACCCATCGCTGACTACTCAAGAAGTCAAGACTGAAAGGCTTCATGCTTCATCTTGACAGCTTGTTCTTCTTTCAAATCTTCAGTCAGCTAACAATATTTTATAACAAATACATATACAGGGTTACTGGTAAGTCGACCTACATCTGTTGAGAGGTGTTAGTATTGGTCAAAACAAACTATTTGCACCCCCTATTGCCTTTTTCAAAAGTTAAATGTTTCAGAGATATTTATTAACATTTTGTGTGTTTTTAGAAAAAAAAGCCACTTTTCCGTTGATTATGACTTCTATTTTTTTTTTAGAAAAGCAACCTACTTTTTTAAAAAGTTTTTGCACTTAAGAATGATTAATTTAAACTATTTCGTAAAGAAAACTAAAATCCTTAACAAGGAAATGGATAATTTAGCCTCATAACCCGTATTTTGTTAATAATTTTTCTATGACCTTCAACTTTAGACTCAATTTTGTCAAAAAAAAACTAGTATAAAATATACGTGCAGATATTACAGAAAACATCCTTGTTTTATTAGCTTCACAAAAAGGTATAATAATCAGGTAAAATATTTGTAATTCTTAAAAAAAACCTTGACAAAGTAGGTAAGGCAGAACTCTCGAATTATAAGGTGCTATGATAAAAAGGTAGTTAGATAATTAATAACAATTCGTTTTCAATATGACTACCACTTCTTCTAATACTAAAAAACTCATTCGATTTCTTAATTCACTTTTCACCACGTCGCTTCTTAGCTGCCTTCTAATTACTTCAGCCGCTTAAATAATACTTACTCTGTATAAGGGTTTCTTAATTTGATAGAGGATAGTCATCTTTATAAACGATCGTTTTCATATGTCTCAATAAGTAATATTCCAATGGAGTCCAAACTGGAATCCTTACAGGCCATGGCAGAGGACCGCTTCTTCCGATCCATCTGTGTACTAAGTAGGTAGTTCGCATTCAGCTAATCTCGAACGCATCGTATGTAGTGCTTAGGACCACAGATTATACAATAACAGGACAGCCATCGTGTTGGAACCACATATTTCTTCTTTCAATTATTCAACTCCCTACTAAATGAAGAAACCCTTAAATAAATAATTTTTATGAAAGAAAACGGCTCAAGAAATTAGAAGACAGCTGAAGAGTGACGTGGTAGAAAGCAAATAGGTCAATTAATTACCCTTTTATTCATTTTTTCACTTTTTCTCAAAGCGCCTTATCCTTCGAGAGCCCTCCCTTACCTACTTTGTCAAGGTTTTTTTTAAGAATCACAAATATTTTACCTGATTATTATACCTTTTCGTGAAGCTAATAAAGCAAGGATATTTTCTGTAATATCTGCACGAATATTTTATACAAGATTTTTTTGAGAAAATTGTATCTAAAGTTGAAAGTCATAGAAAAAAATATTAACATAATTCGGGTTATGAGGCTAATTTATCCATTTCCTTGTTAAAGATTTTAGTTTTCTTTACAAAATAGTTTTAATCAAACATTTGTAATTTAATAAAAATATTTAAAAAAACTAGGTAGGATAAAAAAAAAAGAAATACAAGACAAAATCTACGTAAAAGTGGCTTTTTTTCTAAAAACACACAAATTGTTAAATATCTTTGAAACGGTTAACTTTTGGATAAGGCGATAGAGGGTGCAAATAGTTTGTTTTGACCAATACTAACACCTCTCACTGGATGTAGGTCGACTTACCAGTAACCCCGTATAGAAAATTATCCTAGGCCAGGCCAATCTGAAAACGATGATTTTCAATCTTGACCCGACCGGGGGAAATCGAAACCGGGACCGTCAGTGTGGCAGTTCGCCGTGATGACCGTTGAGGCACTGAAAGACCTGTATGGCGCCCATACATGATGGCGCCACGGATAGTGCTGTCTCAGTGAAAGCACAGGGAAAGCATTTCATAGAAACAAATGAAACTGTACATCCGTGAACACGTCAATGTGTGCGTTTTCATAGTCGTAGGTCCCAATCCGCAAACCGACGGGGGTGTGAACGGGGGAGAAGTGCGGGGTATATACGCCATATTGCGGAAGGGGCAGGGAACTTCCTTTCTGTACGTAGTACTTTTATTAATTCTGTGGTGGTATCGTGCTGGTCTTCATAAATATAATACGCTCGAATCGACACGCTATAAATTCAAACCATTCTACTTCTATAAAAGGTTTATGCGGCTCCGTGACGAACTATGATTACTCTGTGGTTCTGGCATTGATTGTTTTTTTTTTGGGGGTGGGGGAGTGCACATAAGTGTTGTTCGGGGTACAAAGCCTACCTGTAAGACCATACATAAGTACATTATGATACTAGTTTGCTGTTGGTCATATGGTCGATAATGTGCACATTGTAATGTGCACCGACGCGACCGACCTTTTTGATTATAAACTTATTAACTAACTTGACTCCCATACTAAACAATTTGTATGGGATAGCAAAAATATTGATCATTTATTGACATAGATTTCATTGGTTTTCATTATCAAAATCTGATGCGAAAATTTGACTAGTATAAAAATTTACCCTGTATGCTCGTATATGGAAATGTGGATATCGACATATCAATATGCAGTACTACAACTACAAAGTTGCCTCCTTTATTAGCAGAGATCGGATATTCCAGTGCATATTTACCTAAACTTCGAGGAGTACGTAACATGAGCAAGCAACAACCATCTCTAAAAAAAAAAAAATTCGATATCTTTAACAAATAACTGAATTGAATAAAGATATTTAGTTTTTCTTTTTATTTTATTCACTTGAAGAACATTTTAATTTGACACAATTTGAGTACGGAACTCTCAAAACTAGAATAATATGGTTCAATCAATAATTTGTAACTAAATTTATATTATTTCTATAAAATTCAATAACAATTCATGATTTTTAAATCCCGGTGTTAAAAATTTATTAGAGGTGGTATTATCCACTCATGTTACGTACTCCTCGAAGTTTAGGTAAATATGTACTGGAATATCCGATCTCTGCTTATTAGAGATGGTTTCAGGCCTTTGTTCTCTGTAGCTTCTGTGCTACGACGACGACTTGTGCTCTAGTAGCCGATATATGTCACACACAGTGTATTTGTGACAATCGGCTACGAGCGTGCTACGTCGTAGCACATTGAAAGCAATGTGGTACGACGTAGTACGCTCGTAGCCGATAATGTGGTCACTGTATATTAAGTGCGCTTGAAATAAGTATGACGTAAGATAAAAAGTTGTTTTTTTGTTAGTCTAAGAGCCTCCCCAAAAATATTTTTAATATTATTAACCAAGTTACTTCAATACTCGGAACGGAACAAACTAAGCAATTTGTTTGGAAGTTTGTTAATGGGCAAGTTCTTTTTGTCATCGTAATTGGTACAAAAGAAACTCTGCTTTTTAAAATATAAATGTAAATCATTGAAATGTAGGCATTTTGTTAGAATGTAGGTATTGTACAACAAAAATTTCTACATATATTTTCTCTTGAAAATGAAGACCTTACTTTATGGATAAAACTTATAAAACAGAAAAGTGCTGACTTGATAAAAATATTATCCAAGTTACGGTAGTTGTACAAGCTGAATAAGGGATTTTGTTTTACCTTCGCCGTCTCAGTTAGTTCATAACTCCATAACTTTTCTCATTACCAGTTATTTTGTAAGATTTGTTTTTCCAGACGTTTATAAGAAATGTTTGGTTCATTTAGTTATAAAGCGGATCATCTGATAGTAAGATAAAATTAAAAACAGGTATCATAATGAAACAAAATGTATAATATTTGTCTTTTTATTTCTTTTTTTATCAATATTATTTACAAATCTAATCACATTCGTTCTTATCTAAATTATATCATTAGTACAAGAAGACCTAATAGTCCTCATAATTCTGAGCAAAAATACATTTTTAGTCACACTATGCATTTATTGACAAAAACTTATAATTTCAAAGGAGTATCCAAATGAGATCTGAATTTCTGAATAACAATATATTTGTTATAAAAATATAGGTCATAATTTTGTAGCAAAAACATTTCATGTAAGTAAATAATATGCAATACGTAATTATAATAACTGTTGACTTTATATTCATACTGTATTACTCACAAAAAAATCAACAGCTCTAATAACTTTTAAAATAATAATGTTTTGTGGCGTTAAAGACAGAAGAAAATATTTGAATCTAAATGGACTTAACACGCGGTTGAAGTTTTTATTATGAATAAAAAAAATATTAAGCAAAAATAATTATACATAGTGTGATCTCTCAACAGACTTCGTAAGCGTACAAAAAAATTGAGAGCATTTGAATTTGTTTTCTTTGAGATTCTTCAATTACTTTTTCCTTTTAATTTTATTTTTTCAAATACGCTGATATGAAGCCTTATTCTCCATCCAATTCCACGTTTAGTATACATTGCCCTGGAATTAACAATGATATCTAAAAGGCCGCAATGTATAGCAAAACGAGAAATCCTTTGATACTCCTTCCCTTGGTAACTGATATGCCTAACAACTGGTGGGCCAGTTGGGTAAAAAAAAAATGAAACCCGTTTCACTAAGATATATTTAACGAGGTGTCCGCATCTTAATTGTTGTATTTTTTTATATATTAAATAATGACTCCAGGACAATTGACATTATATTTTAATAATATGTATTATTCTTAATTTAGCTTATGAGGTGAACTGTAATTTGTTCTTTGTATGGTGAATTGATATAAACTGAATATCTATAATAAAAAACTTTTATCAGAAAAATGTCAGATGCAGGTACCTCGATATTTGGTATTCTTTAGAAGATAAGTAACTTATACAGTTACATGGAATGTGCGTTTTATTTACATTAGGTACATTTTTACAGGCCAAAAGGTAAACTATTACTATACTAACTACTTCATAAATCATTTGAAGGCACATTTTTGTTATAGAATGACCTAATTATATCTGTAAACTCGAGGTGGAGCTACGGGGTCTAAAAATTACTCATTAACAACTTTGTTCCCAGCTAAAAACTAGATGGCGTTAGTGTCCTAACTAGTCGTTATTCGTTTTAAGAATCTTCTCTCAGCCTAATGACGTCCACTGCTGGACAAAGGCCTCCCCCAATGAGGGGTTTTGCCGTAATCGCCACGCTTGGCAGGCGGGTTGGCGATCGCAGTGTGATGGCATAGTACGCGGAAAGATGCTGCTGCCCATCCTCCGGTGTTTTAAATCCCTTAGTCGCCTCTTACGACACCCACGGGAAGAGATGGGTTGGTGCTATTCTAGGGCCACACCACAGGCCACGTTTTAAGAATTACATTTATTTTTTTATATTATTGCTTTGTCATAATAAAATAATAATAACTCTAATTAAATTATAGACAGTATACAGATAAGAAATATGATTGATTACTACAAATTATTATTTTACACGTTAAAAGACTAACGTCATCCAGTTTTTGTCCTTTGGAATCAAACTGCTTCCAACTATATTTACATGAAATGACAAGTACATGAAGTCATTTTTTTTTGGTTAAAATCACATCAAGTATGTTACTGTTAATAATTTTTTCTACACTCCGCTATGGCAGCGTATCCAACCGGTTGCATTATATTACTACTGTACATAATTTATTTGTGATTTATTGTAGAAATATATACATTCTCGAAATATCTCGCTCGCATATTTCAAACAAATGCACAATCGTGGTGGACACATATGGAAACTTAGTATTTAAAAGATACACAATAACAGGTACATACACCCTCAGCTTGATCATATTCAATTTACGGTACAGAATTAGCAAAAGACATATATTGCAATCGCATATCAATAGAGCTACACCGTTCTTTCAATATAGTCAAGTAATGAGTGCGAGCGAGAGGAGAATACTGTGTAAAGCGCTGACGGCGCTATATATAAAGCCACGCGAGGCCGCGACGCTCAGAACCGCGGCGCCACGCGCGGCGACGACAGCCGCGGGGAGCGCAGCGGTGAGCGGCGCGCCACCTCGGGCTATGGCTTCAGTCTCTTGAAGCCGGCGCCGTCCTGACCGAGCTTCAACTCTTCATACAACGTTGGGTCCACTTCCCGGGCTGAAGGGATGGCTGTGCCGGGATTCTGAAGTGTCTCTTGTCTCCACGCGGAACTATTTGATACTCCATTTGCTACTCCGTTTCCACTGTTGGCGTTTCCGTTTAGTACAGCACCCTGGTAAAAGAATGACATAGTGAATTAGCTTATTTTGGACAAAAGTTTTAAATCAATTAGAATCCTTGTTAGTTGAGCTTCTGTTATAAGTTTACTGTAGAGATTCCTAATAGTCTTATCACGGTGAAAAGATGATACGCACATTGCTTACAATGGTATCAGGATTTGATTCCCTTAGGTAGCTAGGGTTTTCAAAGGCCACGCCACCCTGTGCCTTCAGTCGGAGATTCTGAAAACAATCAAGAATTTCATGTCATTCCAAGTCATTACCGCTCATAACAATATCGTCTAAGTACATAAAACAGTTATAATATTTTCTTCAAAAGTCTTAATTTCAATATATTTTCTAGTTATTAGTATTTGCCTAACCCGAAAACGAGAATATATTTCAAAATAAAACCCACCTTTCTATGCCGATAGTAAAATCCAGCGGCCAACAGTATCGCCGCGACTAGGATACAAGCTACGGCAAGACCCACGGCTGAGGCGGTGCCAGATGTCGTGACTGGCGCAGCCGCTGCTCCGGTCTCTTGGCCGGCTGTCGTGAACATGATCGGGTCACTAAGGGACGAGGTGCCTGTGGATGATATTATTAATTTCAATGAGGGTTATCGTAATTACGATCACTAGTACGAAGCTACTGGCTAGTAGCTATTTATTTTTATTTAAATTTGACACATCGATATTGGCATTCCTAAACGAATAATTAAAATTAAACCAAAGAAAAAACGCTGGCTTACAAAAGGGATAAAAACTTCATGTAAAAATAAAAGATTACTAAAAATATTAATAAATAGCTCAAACAGTGACATTCTCAAAAATTTTTATAAAAAATACAATACAATCTTAAAAAGAACGGTTATTAAATCAAAAAAGCTGGAATATATAAATCGAGTTAAACATTCTAAAAATGTTATAATGACAATGTGGAACATTATAAAAGAAAGAACGAATAAAAAATATAAAGGATCGGAATCAAAACATAGAACTGAATGTCCATAATAACCTAACGTCAGAGCCTAAGTTAGTCGCGAATGCATTCAATGAGTATTTCTCGATGGTGGGGGAGCCGGGTGGACCAGCGCCGCCAGGCCGGCCCGTACTGAACCCGACCGAGAATTATATGTACCTACGCCCGGTAGATTTGTCCGAAGTAAATGGCATACTTAAACACCTAAAAACCAAATATAGCTATGGAATTGACGAAATTCCACCCATTTTACTTAAACAGTAAAGTGCTGATGAACTTACCCTTCCGCTAACGTTGCTCATCAATCAATCATTTTCGGAAGGAATATTCCCTGACTTCTAAAAATATCCCTTGTGAAACCAATTTACAAAAAAGGAAAAAAGACAGAACCTAAAAATTTCCATCCTATAGCAATACCAAACACTACGGCAAAAATATTCGAAAAAGCAATTTGCACACGTACTTATGCCTTTTGTGAGAAATTTAACATCTTTGATAATTGTCAAAACGGATTCAGAAAAGATCGCTCAACCACACTAGCAGTATACAAGTACGTACAGGAGGCATTGGGCTTGTTAGAAAACCGTAAATATGGTATTGGTATTTTGTTGGACATGACAAAGGCTTACGATAGGGTCCGTCACGACGTGCTGCTGAACAAGTTGCACGGAGTAGGTATCCGCGGACCAGCTCACATGTGGTATAAATCGTACTTAGAAAATAGGCAACAGTACGTCGACATTAACCACTATGACTATAGCACGGGTACCATTACCACAGTGAGGTCAGATGCCGTGCACGTAAACTGTTCAATCCCTCAAGGAAGCGTCGTAGGATGTATTTTATTTCTTATTTACATCAATGACTTACCAAAAACTTTAACCCAGACATGTGTATTATTCGCGGATGACGTATCGATTCTGACACCTTATTCCAAACCTGACAATCTAAATATGACCTTTACTCAAATTATCGACTCAGTAGTCTCGTGGCTTTCCGACCATAATTTAGAAATAAATTTTGAAAAAACAAAAATTATGGAATTTAGACCGTACCAGAAAACATCCCTTAATATTGACTACAGTTATAATGGTATCAAACTTGAATGCGTTAATAACTTTCAATTACTCGGCCTAATATTAGATACAAATATAAATTGGAAATCCCACATTGACAAAATAGCAATTAAATTATCAAAATTCATATACGCACTGCGCGAAATCAAAAAAACCGCTATAACGGCCTACTATGCTTAGGCATTCTCCTGG
Source organism: Ephestia elutella (assembly GCA_018467065.1). NCBI lineage: Eukaryota > Metazoa > Arthropoda > Insecta > Lepidoptera > Pyralidae > Ephestia > Ephestia elutella. Next base: position 28,208 of record JAEMBS010000325.1, read on the forward strand.
CTAATGTACGGGATTATACTCTGGGGAAATAGTACTGATGCAGACAGACTATTTATATTACAGAAAAAATGTATTAGAATTATAAAGAATATTAAAATGACTGACACTTGCAAACCACATTTTAAAGACTTAAATATACTGACATTACCCTCAATTTATATTCTGGAGGCATGTAAATTCATTCGAAAATATCCCGAATTTTACACAAGAATCGAAGACTTACCGCGACGATATCCTACAAGAAGGAAAAATATGCTAGTGGTGCCCTTCTCCAATTTAGGTCTTTTTAGGTCCGGCCCACTATGCATGACTATAAAAATCCACAACACTTTACCCGACCACCTACGAAATGAAAAAAAAAAAGATACCATATTTCTAAGAAAATTGAAACTTCTATTTACAGAAAAATGCTATTATTCGTTGGACGAGTTTTTTTTAACGATAAAATACTGACATTCCTAAATAAGTTATACTATTTTATCTTGTACTATAAATTCTTTGACTATTACAATTATCGTATCAAATTTCTATTAAATTATCTATTTGACTTCATTATAAACTGTAATACTTAATCTAAATTTACACCTAATCACAAATTTCTTATTATAAATCCAAGTTCGCCGTTCCATCTTTTTCTACATTTGCTATCACTCGACAGGGCTCATATTGTACCTACTCCAACCAGTTACTGTACTAGTAGTTATAACTGAATGTATAATATTAAACGCAATAAATGAATTGAATTGGTACTGACAAGTACTGTACCATCTGACAGATGTCTGCCCTTACTCGTAACATCGCTGTCATCTGGTGGAT
>JAEMBS010000326.1:0-29000 GCA_018467065.1 Ephestia elutella
GAACATGGCGTCCAGTGAGTGAAAAATAATTAAAATATACTAAACAATCAAACTATTTTTTGCATACTCACATGTGATAAGAGATCCCTTGTACTTTGTTAACTTTAGAATCATAATTGGTACACTTTCAAAACACACACGATGGCATTTTTAATATATCTTGGTAAGGACATAGGAACTTACGACGCGGTACGCTCGACGAGAGCGCTTGGCGCAGACTGATTACAAGACGTTCCAATTGGGTCGTATTCGAGTCTTCACAGCGCGCGCGCCTATAACATATCTGCCTCTTGTTTATATAGTATATCATTGGTTGAATCAGAAACATACTTATCATACGCGACGCTACACACGCAACGTAAGACGACGTAAGATCTGTCATCCAGATCGGCGTGGGAAGGTGGAGGGGATAATCATATGCCATCACACGCGTGGACCCAGTGTGTTTCTAGGAACTTACGTTCGCAGCGCGTCAGTCATGGTCATGAATTGATGTTTGTTGCGTTGGGATGTGTACAAAAACAAGCTAATTATTTAAATTATTCAAACAATAAAAAACACCACAGACAACTTTTACAACAAAAAGTACATTATAAAACATATGAGTTATATTCATTTTTGAAGTCGCCTTTTAAAGCCCTTCATTTTGGTATCTCACTCGATAAGATTGATCAAATTTTATCATAACCTATGTCACTTGGAGGAATTCAAGGCATTCTAAAAATACCTCATACATACAAACATACATACATGAAACCTGAAAACATAACACTCCTTTTTGGTCAACCGTGTGCCAATGGGAGACGAACAACGAGTCTGACGTCATTATGCGTAGTGTACGTGGGTGTAGTGTGCACACTATTACCCTCTATAGGACAGGCGTGTAAAACACGGCCTGCCACCGGTGGACAACCACACAGCCAGCTCAGTGGTGCGTTATGTAGGAGACTCCGGAGTGGGTCGGTGGGTTCTTGTCGCTCTGTATTTGAAGAAAGAGGAATGTTGGAATCAATTAAACAAGTTAATTGTTTATATATCAAGTTAAATATATTACAGGAAAATATACATATTTGGTAAGCTCACTTTTTAGTAGCTAAATATCCTTATTCCTTATTACTAATTCTTTCTATAGGAATGTTTTAACAAATCCTTTCTTTTCTTACATGTTTCTTAAAACAAACTAGTTAAGACTAAAGTCAATTAATTATCATAACCTATGAAAACACATGACATAGGAAAATGTCCTTATTCTTAAAGTTGGTTATGAGACACCACCTCTTAACAAGTATGAGAGCAGTCCTCTCTATGTGTGATATAAAACTAGGAACAAATCACAAGTGTATTAGAGCAAAGTCACTGCCTGCCTGAATAAATAAATTCTAAAAGGACTTCAGTTTCAAAATGTATGGGAGCTTGGCTTCACTGCGGACATGTTCGTTCAATAAGTAATAGTATTATCATTCACCATAATTAATGTCAAATAGATTTTCGGAATATATCTTGGAGTATGAATATCTGTAATTAAAATATACCATTCAGTAAGTATTGTTTTGCGTTTCCGTTATTTAAAATCAAAGATGTCGGCCTTCACGTCTGTTCTGGGATGCCATCATCTAAAATAATATCACATTTAAGTAGTATATTTTTATTCCTTTGATGAAAAGATTGGATTAATTGGGTTTTTTTTAGCATATTATGTTAGTTTTATATTAATTACATGCATATCATTTCATATGTTATATTTAAGAATGAATTATTTATTTTAATTTTTACTTAAATACTTAATTCAATATTGCATTTTCTTTACCTGGTAACAACTAGATTCTTGAGCGCGGCTTTTATTTATGACGTTGACTGAGTTGTTACGACAAGTATTCAAGTGTCAATGTCGACCGAAGACAACATGTCAACGTCAAAAATAAAGCTGCGCTGAAGAATCGAGTGTTACCGAAGGTAAAGAAAAATGCAATATTGAATTACTTAAGTAAAAATTAAAATAAATACATAATTCTTCATTCAAAAATATAAATATGAAATGATATGAGTGTACTTAATACATAAAACTAACATATTATGCTAAAAAATTACTTAATTAATCCAGTCTTTCATCAAAAGAATAAAAATAAACTACTTAAATGTAATATTATTTTTAGATAATGGCAATCCCAGCACAGACGTAAAGTACGACATCTTTGATTTTAATAACGGAAACGCAAAAAATACTTACTAAATTGTATATTTTAATTATAGATATTCATACTCCAATATATATTAAGAAAATCTATTTGACATTAATTATGATGAATGATAATACACTTTTATTTATTGCACGAACTGTCCGGGCAATAAGCCGGCGATGAACAATGTCTTTTGAGTTCTAATTATAAAATGGATGTTACTTGGTAAATCACATTCAGGTCCTTTCCTTTTCTTCAATAAACTGTCACCTCGTCACTCCCAGTAATGTAGGAACAGCTGGGGGTCCTGGATTCTAATTGATTTGGATGGATGTTACTTGGCCATGTGGTCTTGTACGGGAGGGCCTAATTACCGCTCCCGTTTTGGGTGTGCGGTGTGACTAGATACTGTCACGCACTAGGACTACAGTAGGTAACTAACACTGGGTGGAAATAAAAGCACTATTGAATTCACTATGAAAACCCCAGGAGTGAGGGCAGGGTCACTAGCCAGGCACTGAGGTACTTTTCCCACTATTTCTGGATCCCGGAGAGCACTGAATTGAAACTGTGTGGTGTATGAAACCGCGCGTTCTTTTATACATTTTTAATTAATGAGCTGGCCAGCGGTCCCTGCCTACCCCTCTAGCTTTTCAAATTTATTTTCTCTTAACCCTTAGATCTAGGTACATGTGGCAGCTTAAACCAAAGTGTATTTTACTCTGAGGCTACATTCTAGGACTAGTTGTGCTCACGCGGCGATGCTCAGGAGAGGCTCCAAGCGAGCGCGGGAGTAAATGACTATAAATATGAACTTTCCCCACCCCTTCTTAATAAAACCACGCCTGCCATTCGGCGCGGCGTCAGACGCGCTCTCCGTGTTCATCGCTACGCTAACATCGTGTGCAGTTGCTGTCTACAATGAGTGAAAACAGACCTTTTCAGGTCTCTACCTATCTGTTTCTAGTGTTTCTATGATTAGTTTGCCTAAATATATGAACTAAAATAAAAACAACAAGAAGGAAATACTCTTTAATACTTAACAACTTAGTACATATTTAACCTACTTATTAGCCTAGTTCGCTTTAGTCTAAGGATGAAAAAGGGTATCTTTATTTACATTCAATCAACTTATTACATAAAAATATCCTATATACTGAACAGCTATTTACATTTAAAGATTTTACTTATTGAACCGTAGAAAAATCAGCAAAGATATACAAAAACAAATCCGTTCAGCATGCCGCCTAAGTGCTTTCGTCGTGAACATGACTTTCTCCCGCCGTCGCTGCCCGGCGATACCTCTGGGATCACGACGATCTTCTTGGTTGGACGTTGTAACACCCGGCCGCACCTCCAGCGCCTGGAACGTCAGACGTGACTCCGCACTTCTCCGTCGTCGGCACCTGGGTAGACTCGCACGATCCTCCCCTTCGGCCATGTGTGTCTCGGTAAGTTGGCGTCGCAGACTGACCACGAAGTCCCCGACCTCAGGTGGTTTGGACGGAGGTTGAATGGCTCCCGCCGGTGCTGCAGTGTATGGGTAGGTACTCGCGCACCCATCTTCTCCAAGAATATCGTCAGCTAGGGCTTGGGCTCTTCCTCCCATTGTTGTTCTGGCGTTGGAAGCGTCTTCCACCCCAAAGCACTCCCGGAGGAGGAACATGACTATTGGGACCCACAAGGATATGGTTAGGAGTAAGAGCTTCAGGTTCATCAGGAGAGAGCTGAGACATGGGTTAAGTGGTCTCGAATTCACGGTGTTTTCTACTTCTGCCAAGTAGAGTGGCGGAAGTGTCTCATCTGACGGGTACTTCTCGTGTAGCGCTGAAGATGTCTTTGGAGAAGCTTCTTTCACCGCGCGCACCATCCTTTCCCACGCTCCCCCCATGAATGGAGAAGCAGGGGGATGTATCGCCAATGTATCTGGTGCGTGACGACCTCATGCTGTAGACCTTCTAAGGCGGCCTTTGCTAACTCCTTTTCTGCACCTTTGGAAGCATGTGGCGTTTGTCGCTCCACATCTCTTTCGAGACATCCTCTTCTTGCCTATGAACCTCCGGAGTGCCGCTATCGCAGAATCCGTGCTGAGCGAGTGAGCAATCTCGATATGAATGGCTCGCGACGTCATGCAGGTGAACAACAGCTCCATATCGCTTCTCTTTGTGACGTCCAACGGTGACTTCCATGGGCCCAAAATAGTCCAGGCCAGTAAAGGTGAACGGACGTGCGTGATGAGCTAGTCGTGCAGGTGGCAAATCATCCCGTCACTGGATGTAATGTTTTCGTTCTTACTTATCCTTGCAGAAGATGCAAGATTTGATGACACTGCGAACTTCTTGGCCTGATTCGGATTATCCAGACTCAAGTTGCCGTAGCTCGTTCACTACCAGCTCAACTCCGCCAGTGATGGAGTTTCTCGTGTACACATATTGAACGCTACTGTATAACTTGGTGTAAAGCGATGCTTCCCGTCTAATACTGGAGGGTTGGATTTGGTCTTCACTTATGTTTCTCGCTGCAGCAACTCTCCCTCGGAGTCTCAAGATGCCTTCTTCGTCGATATATGTGTTGAGACTAGCTGTAATCTATCTTCTCCGGCAGGTTTCTCACCGTTTCTCACCCCCTTGATTTTTTCTTTACGGAAGGAATCCTCTTGGCTGGCTTCTATCCACATCTTTTTCGGCTCTCCATTAGTAGATATGCCCAAACAATTCTTCGTATTTCCTTTGATGGGTCGAGCTGCTTTTAGGTCTAGAGCAAGGAGACTTCTTTTCTTCTTGTTTCTCGCCCAGGTAGGATCCTTCTCTGCTGTCTTCTTGGTCCTTTTCCTTGTTGCCATTGTCCCTCTTCGTTGACAACTTCTGGATGAATAGCAGGACGTAGGCTGTTGCTCTTATCAGTCTTGTCCACTTTGAAAATCTATCTATCTATAGAGATGTGTGTATGTTGGGTAAAATTGATATATTGGATATGATTTGAAAGTCCGTACCAGTTCTTTCAACACAATCACTATTTATTGTTCTTATGTGTAACACGGAAATCACGAATTCACAGATAAATCGATCGGGCCTATATTGACATAAGGAATTGCATATAGAGTACCATTGAGCTACCGCGACGGCGAGCGGGGTGCAACTGGCTCGCTCCTATCGCGTTGGTTAAGATTGCAGCGTAAGCTTTTTTATGACATATTATAGGTAGGTGAGTACACCTATATCATTTCCCACCTTTTTTAGAAAAATTTTTGAAAGAATATGAAAATTTTTTACAAACGAAAAAGTAAGTACATTAACTAATAACAAGTCATATCTAAAGTTCTGCGTAATGCAGCTTGCCTACGTGCGAGAAATGTGCTAGCGCTGCGTTTTATAGTTACAATAACCATGGTATAAATTTCAAGAATAACAATGATGAAACGTTATCAAAGTTACTGACCAATAATTACGAGAATTACGAATGCTTCTGCTGAATGTAATATGAACTGCTAATGATAAACATTAATTCAAATGCAATTTAGCTGTTTCTTGAATACAAATTTATGTGTACAGTACATCATACCTATGATATAAGGATATATTTTGCGTTATACATAAAATTTTTAGAAAAAAAAAAATTTTTTGACTTTTATACTAACTAATTAAATGTAGGTCCGTATATACTATTGGTATCGTACTCTGCTCTGTACCGTCTCTGGGGCTTCATCGTGGCTGGACCAACGACAGCGCACTCTGCAGAACGTCCTACGATTGTACAACAAAACACGATACACAAAAATCACACATAACACTTACACATACCAGAGATAAGTTTATATAACAAATATTTACGAGTGACCGATCAGGTGAACACTACTTTAGGCGTCGGAGTTGTTGAAACCGATTGTTGTGGTACTTGTCGAGTATCCACCTTAATATTATGTAAGGTTGTGTTACTGACAACTTCTTTTCCACATCCATTTTCTAACACTTTTAATGCAACGTCTTTTGCACAGTAGCACAAGGTAATTGCGAACAAAATTACGATCACAATCATCACTATACCAAGTATGTTTAACTTGTTGTCTATAGTGACATTAGATAAATTCTCAGTGACAAATACATTTTCTTTTGTCTGACTTGCACCCATGTTGTGAAAATGTTAGTTCACAATAACGATCGCGACAATGGTTAAATGCACGAAAAATAATTTTGTAACAATGAACCTGAAAAAGAAAAATTAATGCTTTATACTTTGTGCTACGTGATTATAATAACTTCTATAAGTTTCCTGTAATTTTCGCTAAGATGACAAATTGTATCACGTTGTATCGACGCTGGTATGCATGATTATAAAATAAAAATATAGTAAGTACAAGGCATGTAACCAAAATGTTGGTTTGTATTCTACAAAAATCTAACTGGTTGCTTACTAACTCTACCTGATCGTGTGGGACATAAGATGATTTACTAGGTTCGCTCGTCTGAATTGTGACTTTCTTAACAATTTTGGGTTTTTCTAAATTTAACTTCGATAGTCTTTTTTCAAATAATCTTTAGATAAATCATTACTTTCCATGTCTTCATTTAATACATAAGCTGGTTTTAAACGATCTATAGATACTGAAAGTTGTCTGTTAGGTAACTGAATTTTTTTAAATACTTTATTTGTCCTACTGATGACGTGGTATGGTCCGTCATAAGGAGGTTGTAACGGTTTCCTTACTGCGTGTCATTGCGGAGGAAAAACATATTCGCTATATTCTGTAAATCTTTGTGCACGAATATCTTACGAGGATTTTTAATTTTCCCTAGATTTGCAGGTTTAAATTCGTCAATAATTTCTTTTAATTTACGTACATAGTTATATTCATCGCATGGAATGTTATTTGTCTTATTGCGTTGTCACAATGATCACCTGGCAACCTAATATTATCACTCATAAACCATTTGAGCTGCAGTAACACCTGAATCTAACCTAATTGCACTTCGGCGTAACCCTAACATAGCAGTGGGTAATTCAAGTACCCATGACTTGCTATTTAATCAGCGGGCTTTAAGAGCGTTTTTCAAAGATCTATGCCATCGTTCGATTGCTGAATTACTCGCTGGATGGTAAGGAGTTGTTCTAATTTTGTGAATCCATCAGTAATTTCATAAGCTGTTTGAAAAGGTTGCTTTCAAATTGCCTACCCTGATCGGTTGTGGGATTTTAATGGGACAACCAAAACGACAAATCCAACCATCATATAATGTTTGGGCTATAACTTCCAGCTGAAATTTCTTTTTACTGGGAATGCTTCGGGCCCATCGAGTATACCTGTCTATTACTGTAAATAAATATTTGTTCCCGTCGAGGAAGTTTCGGGTAATGGGCCTACCAGGTCGCAATGAATTTGTTGAAAACGACTCTGGTGGGTTCAAATTCGGACCTAAATCCGAAACAGTATGTCTTTGTATTTTTGCTCCTCCTTGACATCGTACACAAGTTTTCGCCCATCTGTTAACATCTTGATTCATGTTTGGCCAAAAATACCTTTCGCTGACTAATTTAACACTAGATCTAATACCTGGATGGCTCAAATCATGTAAGCGAATCAAAAGCAATACGACGAAAATTTTTTTGGTAAGTATGGTCTGGCTCTATCCCTAGATATATCACATAAAATTGAGTTTTTCATTATCGTAAAATTGAATTCTTTTAAATTTAATACTGGACGTGTCATTTGATTAGTTCAATAGTTTTGCAAGCTGTTCGTCGCCTTCCTGCGCGTTGGCGAGTTCGTGGAAATCTATAACCGTGGGACAAGATATGGTTTCAATTCTCGACAATGTATCGGCTACTATGTTATTATTACCACTTATATGACGGATTTGTGAGGTAAATTCGCTAATGAACATTATGTGTCTAGCGCGTCGAGCAGTTTCTCTATTTCAGTGCCTAATTTACTCATAGCAAATGTTGAAGGTTTCAGTGATCAGTAAATACTGTAAGTTCACGACCTTCTATCATGTTTCTGAAATGTATTATTGACATATAGATAGCTAAGAGCTCTCTATCATATGTACTGTATTTTCTTTGAGCTTCTGTTAATTTTTTGGGAAAAATATCCTAATGGCTGATACGTATTATTTACTTTTTGCTGTAAAACAGCACCAAAGCAAGTGTCAGATGCGTCAGTCATCAAAGCTAAAGGACTATTAATATCTGGATAAGTTAACATTGCTGCATTTTTTGAGATCGTTTTTACACTGTTCAAAATTTTCCTCAGCCTTCAAGCGTCCATTTAATAGGAGTTTTATCTTTGCGTTTTGAGGAACCTAAATATTTATTTAATTCTGACTGATGGTCAGCTGAATGGAGGTATATGAGCTCTATAAAAATTTAACATACCTAAAAATCATTATTCTGAGTTCCTCAAACATTATTAGGTTTTTGGAAAATCAATAATAGCCTTTACCTTATCTTCTAATGGTACAATCCCTTCAGTAGGATACTTTGTAACCTAAAAAATCTCTACTTCTTTTTTGACCAAATTTACACTTTACGAAAAATTTATTGTTATGCCATATTTATTAAATCTTTCGAATACTTGTTCTAGATGTTCTTTATGTTTGTATTTCATCATTAGAAGCTGATGATTACGTCATCAACAAAATTGAATAAAAAATCTAAAAACCACATGGAGAACAGTGTGATGCATAAAAACGCTTCTGAAAAGTTTGTGCGGCATTTCGTAGACCAAAGGGCATTTGCAAAGAATTCAAATAATCCAAAAGGGCAAATGACGGCTGTTTTTGGAATATCACTTTCCGCGGTACTGGTATGCAATTATGAAAGAGGCTCTATTAATATCAAGCTTAGAAAATATTTTTCATACCAGCTAAAACATATGTGAGAAATCTTGCAAACGGGGTACAGGATATCTATCTGGTTTTGTGACTGCATTCAAACGTCTGTAATCACCACATACGGCCTAATGTTACCATCTTTTTTTTAGGAACGATGTGTAAGGGACTTGCCCAAGCGCTGCTACTCGGCCTACAAAATCCCTAACTCCTGCATAATTCTAAATTCATTTTTAGCTTCTAGCATACCTGTCCGGTGGTAGCTGCCTCTGCTCGTGCTCTCACTGGTGGTCCCGTAGTCTCGATGTGATGGCGTACGCTGTGCTTGCTGGGTTTCCTTATATGACACCGGTTTAGTTAACTCAGGATACCTATTTAACAGATCTTGATAGGACATTCATTGGTTATCGTTCGTAATAAGTTGGCACAGAGCTACTAGAAATATTACCTAAAACGCTTAAAAGTTGGTTACCTGATCGATCAATCGCTTGCCACTTATATCTATAAGTAATTTAAAGTTAGCTAAGAAGTCCGCACCTAATATTGGTTGCTTGACGTCCGCTAATACAAACATTCAACGAAAAGCTCGTCGTAAATTAAAAATCTAAAACCATAAAATGTATGCCATAAGTCCGTATTTCAGTTCCATTGGCCACATACAATTTATATTGATCACTTTGAGCACGATCTTTTTTATTTACGAAAGCATACGAGGTAACACAGAAATGTTAGCGCCACTATCAACTGGAAAATTGAGATTAAGATGTCCTATCCCTAACGCACAGACGGTGATTAACATACCGGTCGCTGCCTCACCGCCGCAGACAACACCGTGTCTAGCTTCCCGCTGGAGCCTTGGAGCTGGAGTCAGTTCTTCTTCCAACCTGCATGGCTGCACGCACTTGTTGGCTCAGTTGACGGAAACGGAAATGGTAGAAACACAACCAATTGAGATATCTTCGGGGGTTCGCCTACGACTGGTGCTGGGGTTACGTGACCTAGACCTTGAAAACCTAGGGTTCCTGCTTCTTGATCGTCCTCTTTGAGTGGTTTCCAGCTTCACTTGAGTCTATCATCTATCTTGGCAGCAATTTCCGCAATCATTGCTTCATCACTCCTTGGTGTAGGCCTGTTGGTTATGGCTGCAATGCTCTGACCAGGGCTCACGGTTTCCATCACCTTGTCTGCTATCGTTGCAAGGGTATCCAATTCTTTTGGTGTTGGCCACTGCTCAAAATTCCTCTTACTGAAGTCGGAAGGTGATTTTGCCACAAAACTGTCAGTGTGTCGTCGAGTGATTCTTCCTCTAGCCAGTTCCTGCATTCTGCGCAATAGTTGGGATGGTTTTGGTCCCCTAAGTCCATTTCACAAATGAGTTTCTTGATTTTGCGATCTTCGGAATCCTCGCCGAATATAGATAATAATTTTTGCTTGAGCGTATCATATTTCTTGGTGGCGGGCGGGTTACTCACTAGATCGGTAATTTTGTTGAATTACGTCTCTTCCTAATTTGGTGATAACCATTTGGTATTTGGTATCGTCTGACACTGTGTTGTGGGTTCAGCACTGCCTCCCGTCTGTATAAACCACAATCTAGGAGGAGCATCCTTCCAAAATTCCGCTATCCTAGTGAGACACTGAGACTGCCGAAAGGAATTGCGATATCGGCGACTAACGTTGGGTTCTCCACGACCAAAGCCAGTTCCTGACGTACCTTCTGTGTTATCCATCTTCTATAATTATGTTCTTCGTTTTTTTTTTTTGGTAAACGGTCTCTCGCCGCACGCGGTGTGAAGTTGAGTTGCCCCCGTGTTATCCGCACAAACCCGTACCCGAAAGCAAACGAAGACGATGCGGTATCTATTAATTATAAGTCTATGTCACAAAATTTGCACTATAAGTCCAACGATAAGTAGGTATGTTCGATGTTACGCGTTCATCACGTCGGGGTCACCACTATAGAGATGTGTGTATGTTGGAGTAAGTATATTGGATATGATTTGAAAGTCCACCAGTTCTCAACACAATCACTATTTATTGTTCTTATAGTGTAACACGGAAATCACGAATATTAAATTCACAGATAAATCGATCGGGCCTATAATATGACATAAGGAATTACATATAGAGTACGAATTGAGCTACCGCGACGGCGAGCGGTGGTGCAGCACTGGCTCGCTCCTATCGCGTTGGTTAAGATTGCAGCGTAAGCTTTTTACATATTATAGGTAGGTGAGTACACCTATATATCTGTGGTAGATAGGGATATTGTTGTTCCCTCTCCAAGTGACATCTCAGTGGTTTCCTTTCTATGTCGTCTTCAGGAACTTCACTTGATACTTCTACTGGCCATTGGTCTTCTGGCGGTAACGCTGAGAAACGCTTGGTCCCTTTGAACCATCATCGATGATTATGATCAAACTCGTTGGGTGTGGACCTCGTCGCATCATCAGCCACGTTTTCCTTTGTCGGCAGCCACCTCCATTCATTTTCTTAGTGGTATCTTCAATCTCTGCCAATCTGTGAGCGACGAACGTTTTGTAGGCTCTTGGTTCCGATCCGTATCCACGCTAAGGCCGTGCGTGAATCACTCCAATATATTTTCTTCTCCACTTCGAACTCATGCTCCTCTACAGGACAGTATGCGCCAATCTTGCCCCCAGAAGTGCTGCCTGTAGCTCCAGCCGTGGTATGGAGATAGGTTTCAGCGGTGTCACCTTGCTTTTCGCGGCTGCCCAATGCTACCGTTATACTGCACATCGTTGTTCTTTGGAGCGCCAGTATACAGCGGCTGCATAAGCTTCCTCACTCTTGCGTCAACAAAGGTGTGTAGGATTGACGGCGCGTCGATGCTCTGTAATCGTAGCACCGCGGTATCCTCCAGGTTTTCCTATGCTGAATAGACTTCTCATCCACTTCTGCCATCTTGGCCAGAGTTCTTCTGGAATTGGTTCGTCCCAACCGATGGTATATCGCCAAGTGTCCTGGAAAATCCTCTTTGCTGGCATGGTTATCGGAGATATATAACCCAAGGGATCGAAGAGCGCCATGATGATGCTGAGTGCTTCCCTTTTGGACAGGTTTTCTCTCGTTCTGGATGACTTCTTCTGGTGTCTTCATCCTGTTGATTTTGAAGCTGAAGCAATCTTCTTGGACGTTCCACTGAAGCCCTAGAGCTTTCTCTGTTTCTTTTCCTCCGATTATCACGTTGGAAATTGGAGTGTTTCTCGAGTTCAACTTCTACTAGTATCTCTTGTTTGTTCGAAGTCCAACCGTTGAGCACGAATCCTGCTTGTTTATGTACACACAGTCAACCGCTTTCGTCGTCTCTATGGCTTCTCTCTATAGTGACAAAACTTTTGTAAGTAATCATCCATATAATGATTCTTCTTTATTGCCTCTGCTGCGTGCGGAGTATTGTTTCCTGGTAGTCCTCTGCATTCCTGTTTTTAACATATAGAGCGGTGCATGGTGACGATGTTGCTCCGAAAGGCTGACCGATGTCATGCGATATTAGCATCTGGTTCGCCCTCCCGCCGGTCATCTCTCCATAAGAAACCGAAGTGTGTCGCGATCTTCTTCTCTTATCTTTATCTGCATAAACATTTTCTTTGATGTCCGCCGATACTGCCATAAGGATATTGACGGAACTCTCATAATTACCCCTGGTAGGGGACTGGAGTGGAATCTGGCCCGGATAGAAGCATGTCGTTGAGGCTCATCCCGGCGAACTTGGCTGCTGCGTCGTGAACCAATCTTGGTGGTTTGTGAGGCTTGGCTGGATTGATCACTGGAAAGTGAGGAAGGTACCATGTTCTACCTTGTTTTGGAGATGCGGGTGCCGGTTCAGCATACCCTGACTTGAGTAGGTTCTGCATACGATCTTTGTATTTCTCCTTGAGGTCCTCATCACGGTCTAGCTTTTTCTCCAATAAATGAAGCCGTTTCTCAGCCTGTGGATAGTTGTTGGGAATAACGAAATCTTTATCCTTCCACAGCATGCCAGTCTCATATCTCCCCTCGGGTAGGCGACGACTCTTTTCTTCTAGAATGTCGAGGGCTTTTCTCTCAGGATCTTCTCTTGGCTTCTTAGCTTCTATACCAAGTGACTCCAGCTTGAAATGTTCTTTGATAAGCTCTTCCATATCTTCATCCCTTTTCATCTGCTTCAGGTTTCCACAGAAGGCGATAGTGTCAGTAGTAGAGCTCTGACACCCATGCAGTACCCATCCTAATTGAGTGTAGGACGCGACAGGTTGATTTTTCTTCCCTACACGTAGCTCCCTTGTCACTATCAGGTGCCAATTATCCTGACCAATAAGTATCTTTGGCGTCGCTCTCTCATACACGATTTCTTCTGCTATGTCTGTGAGGTGAGCGCAATCTTCAATGTCTTCTCTTCTTATTGTGTCAGACGCAGAAATTCAGACGATCCACCGTACGAACCGCTTCGACTTCATGTACTTCTTTAACATATTTCCCTTTGATCTTGAAGCTAAGCATCTTGCTGTTTTCGTGTCTCACTTCTGTGCTTATTCCCTGCAACCACATTGTCTTCTTTGGCCCATCTGCTCCTATGACTTCAGCAATGGATGCATCTATCAGTGTGACGGTGCTTCCTTCGTCCAGCAAGGCGAATGTCTCGACGCTTGTGAGTGGGCCAGTCAACACTACGGGAACAATCTTCAAATATGCCCGTCGATAACTCGGTTGATCAGTAGCCATGGTGACTTCCCTCGCTGACGTCACAGCTTCTGGCGTTGCTGCCTTCTTCTGATAGTGTAGTAGTTTGTGATGCCTCATTTGACAACCATCTTGTCCACATACTGGAGCTTTGCAGACGAATCTCTTGTGTTTGCTTCTTATACACCGAAAACAGACGTTATTCTTCTTACATATCAACCACCTTTCTTCGGTTGTAGCTTGCTTGAACTTCTCACAATCTGTTAGGTAATGTTGTTTCTCACAGGCGGGGCACTTTTCTGGAAACTTCTTTCTTCAGTGTGAAGGCTTGTTCTTTTCTCTTTCTTCTATCTTGAAAGTTTCTATCTTCCTTCACTATTTCAGGCAATGCGTATGCTCCGCACTTGTCCGCTTCTTCATTGAGAAAGTTAGACAGCTTCTTTATATCTGGAATATCTTCTGTCTTGACCGCCACATAATCATACCACTTGTTTCTCAGTATCGGCGTTAGTTTCTCAATCACTATCCGGACTAATTCTGGATTATACAAATAGTGAGACTTCTTTAAGGCTTCTATTGTTCCCACTATGTTATCTATTGCGCCTGCAAAGACGCACAACTCTCTTGGACTGTCACTTATCTTATGCAGATGCTTCAGTTTCTCTATTTCCGCATGTATGAGTGACTCCGGTCGACCGAATCTTCTTTCTAATGCTTCTATAATCTTCTTTGGGTCAGATTGACTGAATAAGAGGCACCCGACGGCTTCTTTAGCTGTGCCTTTCAAACTTCTTCTTATTCTTGACACGTTTTTCACTCGCTGAGAAAAACTTATGTGAGTCTTCATAGGCCGCCTTAAACCCAAGCCACTCGCTGCTATTGCCGTTGAAGAATGGTAACTCTTGCAAATACTTTGGAGGGTCTCTGCTTCCTTTTGCTGCCTGAACCAGAGCTGTAGCGAGCGTCGCGACGTCCACATTAGTTTGAGATTGACGAGTAGGCCCATCAGTGCATTTCTCTATCACTGGTTCCCGAACAATCTCCCGCACATATTCATCTTGTCGCTGCGGCGCTGCCTCTACCTCCTTAACCTTGTCTTCCATTGGCGGTGCAATATCTTGACTCCTTAATGGCGTCCTTTCAATCCAATTCTGAATTCTCACTGACTCGAGTTCATCATCTTCTTCTTCCTCAGATGTGTCATCTAACCTCATTTTTTTGAAGCTTCAGTCTTTGCAATTCCTCCTCAGCTTTGGCCTGCTTTAATCTGCTTTCGGCTAGCTTCTCTTTGGCCTCCAGCTCCGCGAGCTTCTTGCGAGGCCGCCGATCGGCGTGACCGAACGTCGTTAGGCCTCAGCGTATTTGATCGCCTTGATCCTTCCAGCAACGCCTGAGACGATTCTGTTGCCCTGGACGAGACGACCTCTTCTTCTGACTCGCCTATTTCCATGCGAGTAGGGTTAGCAGTAATACCGCTGCCCGATGCTGCCAAAAAAGCTTCCAATACAGGCGGACGTGGCACATTCTGTACCCCCTGTATTCTTTGAACGTCTATTAATACTTGTTCGGCAGGTTCTTGATGAGTCCGGTGCTCTCCGGGTCCCGCCGGGTTAGAAGAACCTGATTCGTCACCCTTCTGGCTTCTAGTGACCACCATTTTGCCCTCACAGTATATAACAGCACTAACAGTTACTATTCTTTATTATTTTTATCACTGGTTACGCTATTAACAGTCACTTAAAAGCAGCAATCAGTCTATAGAGTCACTATTGTTTACTATTTTCAACACTGTTTACTAATATCAGTCTTTAAATTCGCGTACAGTCTATATGCCAGTCCATTTATTTACTTTGACACTTATTTGTTTATACACTGGATTATATACTCACTGTTAATACTTTGAAGTCAATAAACATCGTAAATGTCTCTATGCGTATTCGTGTAATTCAAAAACACAGGGCACAGTATACAGATCTTAACTCCGAGACTTCCCCACCTTTCCGGACCACTGTACATCAACGCGATTACTTTTACACTCGAATCGCGCCACTTGGGGAAACTCACAGACTGTAGTGTTTATTTAACTTTACAGGCATCAGTCACCATATAAACTGGACTACTATTTACTTTTAGCACTGGTTAGCCTTAATGTAAGGTGTAGACGACTGTTACCTTTTCTCTCATATGCCAATCTGGCTGACACTGTACTGATTCACTTTCTTTATGCCAATCTGGCTGACACTGAGACTGATTACTTTCTTTATGCCAATCTGGCCTGACACTGGACTGATTACTTTCTTTATGCCGATCTGGCTGACACTGGACTAATTACTTTCTTTATGCCAATCTGGCTGACACTGGACTGATTACTTTCTTTTTGCCAATCTGGCTGACACTGGACTGATTACTTTCTTTTTGCCAAATCTGGCTGACACTGAATGATTAACTGTTTAACACCCGATCCGTTTGACACTGGACTGATTACTTTCTTTGTCTGATCTGGCTGACACTGGACAATTGCCTCTTTATGCCGATCGACTGACCTGGACTGATTACTTTCTTTATGCCAATCTGGCGTGACACTGGACCGTTTACTTTCTTTTTTGCCAATCTGGCTGACACTGTACTGATTACTTTCTTTTTTGCCAATCTGGCTGACTGCTGGACAATTGCTGCTTTGTACCGATGCAATGACACTGGACTGATTTACTTTCTTTATTACCAAACAAGCTGACACTGTAACTCACTTTAAAATACTGTTATATACTAAAGCCTGACACTGTTATGCACTGTTATTTATTTTAAAATTAAAAAACACTACTGTACTGTCCATTTATACACACTGATTCACTACTTTTTTATCCAAAAGCTTCGATAGGACCACTTTGTACAGGAGGGCCTAATTTGCACCGCTCCCGTTTTTGGGTGTGCTGGTGTGACTAGATACTGTCGCACTAGGACTACAGTAGGTAACTAACTTACTGGGTGGAAATAAAAGCACTATTGAATTCACTATGAAAACCCCAGGAGTGAGGGCAGGGTCACTAGCCAGGCGCACTAGGTACTTTTCACTATTTCTGGATCCCGGAGAGCACTGAATTGAAACTGTGCGAATTAATGTATGAAACCGCGCGTTCTTTTATACATTTTTAATTAATGAGCTGGCCAGCGGTCCCTGCCTACCCCTCTAGCTTTCCAAATTTATTTTCTCTTCTAACCACTTAGATCTGGAGAGTACATGTGGCAGCTTAAACCAAAGTGTATTTTACTCTAGGCTACATTCTAGGACTAGTTGTGTCACGCGGCAGATGCTCAGGGGAGGCTCCCAAGCGAGCGCGGAGTAAATGACTATAAATATGAACTTTCCCCCCACCCCTTCTTAATAAAACCACGCCTGCCATTCGGCGCGGCGTCAGAGCGCCCGTGTTCATCGCTACGCCTAACATCGTGTGCAGTTGCTGTCTACAATGAGTGAAAACAGACCTTTTCAGGTCTCTACCTATCTGTTTTCTAGTGTTTCTATGATTAGATTTGCCTAAATATATGAACTAAAATAAAAACAACAGAAGGAAATACTCTTTAATACTTAACAACTAGTACATATTTAACCTATATTAGCCCTAGTTCGCTTCGAGTCTAAGGACCAGAAAAAAGAGGGTATCACTTTATTTACATTCAATCAACTTATTACATAAAAATATCTCTATATACTGAACGGCTATATTTACATTTAAAGATTTTACTTATTGAACCGTCAGAAAATCAGCAAAGATGCATACAAAAACAAATCCGTTCAGTATGCCGTCTAAGTGCCGTCGTGAACATGATTCGATGTTGTATATACAACAAAATTTAAGTTTTGATGCACTTGCTGTCTTGCAAAATAGCTACATAAGAAGCTTACAAGTTTATCTTTGTTAGAAAAATCTTTTTGATTAAACCACTGATTTAACTTTAACAGGAATTCTGATGAAGATGAAGAAAACAACTCTTTTGAACTAGAA
The DNA here is from genome assembly GCA_018467065.1 of Ephestia elutella. NCBI lineage: Eukaryota > Metazoa > Arthropoda > Insecta > Lepidoptera > Pyralidae > Ephestia > Ephestia elutella. The sequence goes on from JAEMBS010000326.1 coordinate 17,692, forward strand.
TCAGTGGAGCAGGCTTTGGGCAACCTTCAAATGTTTGATGCACATAATGCCAATATGTCACCAGTACAAGGTATGTTTTTATATGATCTTATAAATAAGTTTACATTCTTCAATTACCTAAACATTATTATTTAGGCTTCCATAACACCAATTTTAGAAACATGCATCTATTAAATACATAATGGAATTAGATTACAGAAAAAATAATTTGAAATTTTTTGGTGATAAATCCAACTGTGCAGTAATAAAAATAGTGGTGGTTGACATCTTCTATAAAAACATTTTAACATTATCTTAAATATTTTTGTTTTTTAGGTGCCGTGGGTGCAATTGGTGTCCCTGTTGCCGCTGCTGAGTTGGAAGGTGGAGATGAGCCCGGATTGGTTACAGTGGATACACCGACAGCACCCTCCAACGATGTGCAAGCTGTATTACATCAAGTAAGTTATTTTTCAATCCCCTTAATTTGCTGAAATATATTTTTAGCAAAAAATAGACAATTTCATTGTCCCACTTCATGTTCTAAGAAACTCTTATCAAGATGAATATCATTTATGAATATGCGTAAGAAATACTTATTAAGAAGCAACAAAAAATATATCGTTATTTCTATATTCAGTGCTAAATCACTGTATGTGCTCTACATGACCATAATAACCTAAAATTTTGTTTCAGACAGCTGAGTTGCCTCCAGATATAAGGAGTCGATTAATTTGTGGGCCAATTCAATTTATCCCTAAGTATATTTATGTCGAGGAGGAATGGAGGAAAACGTCCAATTGTGAAGATAACGTTACAGAGCTACTCAACAAATATAAGCGAGAAAATGGTAAGCTACTATTTATTACACTATGTAAACCTAAGTAGTAGTCACAGGTTATACAGTAATAAATGAGAGAAGCACAACACAGAAAAGTATGGTTTAAATAAGACGGAAACCAATACTTTGAAAAAAGTATGTTAATAGAAGTTCGAAACAATACATATATGCTACTTACATATTCAAGTGACCTGGAAGTCTTAAATTAACAATTGCCTTCTAGTTATAAAAGTTAGACCAGTGACTATGTAATATGACCTCTTGTTTGACCAATCAATAGTATTACCGTATTTTTATTTATTGTTTAATTAATAACCATCTATGTCTCGATCGGAGGATCTGCAGTTTTTACAAAATGCTTTTCAACTGACTACCTTTCAATCCTATTTTTAGAGTATTTTAAAGCCTACTAAATTCTTAATTGAATGCCGAACTGGCCAGCGCTCGAAACATCAAATCTCTACAGTACATTACAGAGCTTGAAATAAATGCGAAAGTTTGGATCAGAGTTTGTAACTTTGTGAAGTTGTGAGAATGTTTGTTACTCAATCACGCAAAATCTACTGGACGGGTTTCGATGAAATTTGGTATACAGGGAGAAAAAATACGGGGGAATAGCACATAAGGTACTTTTTATCAAGAAATTCCTGTGGGAGCGAAGCCCCGGTACGTGGCTAGTTTTCAATATATTGAATGGGTATATTCAGAGATGGAGGCGGCGGCGGGTGCGGGTGGTGGCGGGGAGGAGGGAGGCGTACGAGGGAGGCGGCGCGTCGGCGCACGGCGACCGGCTGTTCCACGCCTTCCTCACGCGGCTGTGGCGGCATCCGCACCAGATACTCAGGTCAAAGACAAAGTCAAAATTTTTATTGAAACTTGGCCTTCAAAGAAGGCTCTTTTTCACGTCGATAACTAATTATTTAATCATAATATATTATCAAAGCTACAAACTACTAGCATTTCGGAACGACCACTCCTGAGAAGAAATGAAAGAAACTCATGAAACAGTCAGGTCATTTACACTTACAGTTAAACTCCATTTATTCTTACCAGTCCTATCATTTAAACAATCTTACCATGTCTTTTTATGATTTTACAACAATATAAATTAAAATAGACTTTTTAGGAAATTACTTTCGTGGTTAATTAATGTTTTACTTTAGAATGTTTAGGTTTGAACTAATATTTGATTTATTTTCAACAAAATTCAACAAAAAGTACTGTGAAGATTGTTTACATGATAGTACTGGTAAGAATAAATGGAGTTTAGTTATAGGAGACCGTTTAAGACTAACAGTTTTCCAACGGTTTTGATGCTTCTTTGAAATATCTCAAGAAGTGTTAACTGTCTAGAATACATGCTCGTAAAAGTTTGCAATCACATCCATAACTGGTAAAGGTGTATTTTCCATTGTGATATAGCCAAACTAACAATTTTCTCAACCATTTTCAAGCCGGACCCTTTTTTCATTGGACGATACCAAAAACGCTGGTTTCCTTTTGTTAACTAAACGTACAATTCACTAGTGACGTCACGCATAGAAAATGGACTTACCTAAAAGTTTGAACTCGAATATCCAATGTAGCTTTGGAGAATAAACTCTTGCTGAAAAGTCGCAAAATGGGTGTTAATTAAATGTATTCTATCATAAAATTGGCGAACATATTTTTAACAATTCCTCACTACGAATAGGCCGGTGACCTATTCATTTTAAAAATCCCATTCACTGAACATAGTTTAAGGACTAGACACGACCGTTGCGTTCCAACGGTTGCTTCAAAATGGGCACTGTGAACTTGCCTTTATAATTAGTAGCGATTTGATTGGTTATAGGACGTGGCTGGACCGATGATTGACGAAAAAAAATTTTCCAGCGTTAACGAAGTCTAGCTAGTCAGGGTTGTCACAAAAGATGTATGTGTTATTTTTTTTATTAAAAAAGACAAGAGAATTTTTTTAAATATGGGTATAGTTTTCCGGGTAACCGGATGCATATTACGAAAATTACATTAATTTTTAGATCCATAATTGCTGTTTTTTTCTTAATTTTAACACGACTGACCAAAAAAGGAGTGTTAGGTATCTTCAGGGTTCATGTATCTATGTTAGTTTCTTTATTCCACCATAAGACCTGAACGGCTAAACAGATTTTGATGTGAGAGGTATTTTTAGATTCCTTGCATTCTTCTTTAGTCATCATTATCACTTCGTAAAGCGTAGGATGACAATCTGAGGTGGATGAATTTCTTCTTAGCACATTTCGTTGCTGTAGAAGTATGTAGTTCTCCTCGAGCGACGTCAATTGTGTTTTGGATTACAAATTGAGACATAATATAAATTATTTTCTTATTTGAATGCGGAGCCGTCCCGAGGTAACCAATTTCTCGTTGACATAGGCTATGTGAGTTGTTAGTCGTATTTTTTTTATGATTAGCTTGTTAAATTTCAATAATTTTGCAATATTGGCTTCATAGTATAGCATTAATTTGAATATCCATTAATCTTACAGGTATTCCCGAGAAGAGCCCCCACTTCTGGGCGCTCCTCTACCGAGCACCTCCCCCCCCTCCCCCGCCCCCGCCGCCTGCCCCCGCTGCGCCGCCCCCCTCATCTGCGAACTGCAACTCGTACCAGAGTTCCCTTGCGGAAACACTTCGAATCCACCCACATAACACGCCGATATCACATCTACACTTCCTCTCCAGTCCTGATATTCACATGTTCCCAAGAGCTGTTGGCAGCAAAGCGGACACCCTCGTCAAAGAAACCGTCATCTTCCAACCGGAGATTTAAATTGAACTAAACTCGCCAATATCCGAATTTACTATGTTTTAAGTTATAATTAGTATGTGAATCAATCTTCTCTCGTAAATTCCTCTAACTAGATCCGTTTAAAAGGTGTTTAATATATTAAAATGGACAACTTTCATGTAAAAATGATTGTAGTGAACCAATTTTAACATCTAATAATTTAAGCGTAGTTGCCGTAGTTTTTTCTGGAATTGTACAATTTATGTAAAAAATATTATAAGACAAGGATGATATTGTTTGGAAATTACTTGTGTATGTTGTTCTCCATTTTGTTGCCAATTACATTGAAAATGTATGAATTTATATGTTTACAATCTGTCTGTGATCTGTGTTAATTAGGTTTTATAGAGTGTTACTCAGCCTGTAATTGATTGAGAAATAAACAATAAATTAGTTTATATTACAATGGCATATGCCCAGTAATTATTTTCTAAATAAGTATAAGGCGATTAGATGGCATGTGTTCTACTTGTTTTCTGTACTATGTTTTTATTCATTTGACTGGCCAATTTCCTCTACAAAACATTGTAAATTCCAAAAGCCACTGACTTTTTGGGCGTGGAATTTGGCCTGTCAATTAAAAAGGAGTAATTTTTTAAGTAGTTTATTAGAAGTAGTATTTTATTAAACGTAGTATAAGCCAGTCAAAACTATAAATAGAGAAATCTAATCAAAAGTATAAATTTATACAAAAATGACGTTAACTACAGCATTTTTTATTTATTCCGTAATCATAGGCTTGATTTATTTTTTTATGTAGTAAGGAAAAATTACTTATTCTTAATGTAGGCAATCTGCCAAGTAAGTAAAGTACTTTAATAATAGTTAAGATTATGAAGGTTAGTATAGGACTGATTGCCTTTTAGAATACCTATTAATCTGCAATTTACTGTGTTTGCATTTAATTCAATTAATACATTGTAATTTTTCACAAGCTATTCATGACCATAACAATATTCATTTTTATTATTATAAATGAGCAAACTGTGCTATCTCACAAAATGAACAATGGCAACAATTTAAGTAAATATTAAAGCTATTTTTAAAATTTAAATTATGGTTCATTCTACAAATGTTTTCGTATCCGATTTACATCCATTTTAAATTCTACTCCAGAAGTAGGTAGTTCGTTAGAGTAATAATTGCTCTGAATTTAGAATTGTGAGGAGTATTTTCATACTTAAAACATTTTCAATATTGATGTTAATATAGCGACAATTATTTTGAGAAATTTTAATCTCAATTACTTATAATAACTGTGATTTTAATATAAAAGTAAAAATAGTGCCGATCCATGAAATTGTTAATTAGGTATGTACTAGTCACTTCATTTGTTAAATGTCTACACTTTGAGAATGTGACATTAGTTTTATTAATATGAAATCCTACTTATTATTATTATTTACTATGTGGGGACACCAGCGCGAGCACCAGACGGAGTGATCAGTCCACTTATGCTGGGACCATTTCACCCAATTCCCCGAATAATCCTAAATCAAATCCTACTTATTACAAACATGTTTACATTTATATGCAGCATTGAATTAATAATATGGTAAATCATTTGTATTTGTATGAAATGCCTTTACATACTTCTATAGTATCTTTTAAGCTATTTATTTTATGATCAAAATGCATTTATGGTTTGTATGAAAATATCTAAACAAAAAATGCATGTCATAGATTTTACTGGAAGGTGAAAAAAAAATTGGTAGTGCGTGTATCCGAACACGAGGCTTTGATTAACAGATGTTAAATGTTACCACTATATGTAGATATTATGCAATTTAGTAGAAATGTCTCCACCGTCACAAGTTGCGTCCAGCACTCATAGGATTTTTGGCTATCTGTTCTAATCTGACTCACACACAAATTCGGGTTCAGCTACGTTTTTCTAAGGTGATGTCGAGATTTTAGGTAAGTTAATTTCACTCTACCTACTTGAGTCAATAAACTTGCATCGCAACTAAAAAAAAAAGGTAATTTTCAAACTGACCATACTGATCCGGATGTATGGCATGCCATAACGCATGCATGACATGACCTTATCTCTAGTGTTAGGCTAATAAAAAAAAATATATATTTTGATGTAAGACATGTAATGCGTATGTAATGTCTGTCATTTATTTTGTTGGTTTATGGGCGACACCAATTATCATGTTTTTGACATGAAACAATGTTTTTATTTTTTACAAACAGATATTAGATGCATATAAATTAAAACTAAAATTTGAAAGTATCTCGTAGTCTCGTAAGAAATGAGAACTCAATGACTGGTTTATACATAATAGACATTTTAAGTTCACCTAAACTTTAACGGATGCGGACCGTGCACACGAATCCAGTCACGTTCCAGTGACACTGGCACAGATTGCGCGGCGTGCGGGGGCGGCGCGGCGGTCACATAATAGACACGGCTTACTAACTGTAGATCTGGCCGGTTGCCATGTATTTCATTATTATGTGTACGCGCAGGCCGCCATCTTTGTGCCAAATCCTTTGTCGGCGCCGACTTTAGGTATGCACACGATTTTTTGTAGGTATGTCATGTGACAATTTTTTTTCCTTCGTCTTAATTTTACGTGAACGAACTCGCATTTTACATTGTCTATTTATTCCGATCCAGCGCTGGATCGGTTTACCTGGATCAATGTAAATCGGCCTTTGGTTTTAGTAGTATCCTTATTTTTGTAAATGGTAACCCCAGTTTCCATAAAATGAATCAACGAGTCGGTATGACTGTCTGAATAGAATATCAAATTGTGACCCGAATTGATAGTTTTGGCTGCAGTAAATCAATTGTTTCACGTGGTGTCTTAACAAATATTAGTAAAATCAAATATTCAACATGTCGGGCGAAAGCTGCAGTCCCACCTCCTGTATTATGGGCACAACGCAAGGAAGACAGCATTACTCACATTCAGCGTGGAGTCTAGAGATCCTACTATTAAAGCAGAAAAGGATTCAGTTTATTTTAAAGGCGTCGCGTGCCCAGACAACCAAAGTGCACGAGGTCACAATACCGCTGTATGATGCTGTGGTTCCTGAAAATAGTGGTTTTTTGTAAATAAAAGGAGGTGCCGAAATGGTGCTTCGTAAAGAAAAGAAAGACGCTTCATATTGGCCCAAACCTTACGAAGGATAAAAAGAAGCCACATTACCTGAAAATAGATTTTAACAAATGGAGAGATGAGGATGATGATGAAGAAGGCGACGGCAACAGCGCTTACGACCTCGAAGAGATGTTGCGGTCAATGGGCGGCGGCGGCGCTGGTGGAGATAAACCGAACAAGCCTTCCTTCGATGACTTGGAGAGTGATTCTGATGATGAAAACTTACCAGATCTTGAATGAAATGAATGTAGTGATAATGCTTATATTTAACTCTTGACAGTACATTATGTATTAAGGTTTTTACAGTTATAATAAAACCATTGTGAAAAGGCAGATTGTCATTTTAGTTAACAGCTTTGGATTATTTGGCTTGTTCTTGACTGTTTCGTAAAGAGCAATTATTTTGTAAATCAAAACTTACGATAAATACGTAATAAAGATTTTGATATTTAAGTAACTTGTTGGAAGTTAGTGAATTATCGTGAAATTATTGTTTCACTTCACATGTGTTTCTAGACTTGGATAAAAAATTGCCATTTATTATTCCAAATGTGAGGAAAAATTTTGCATTTACCTAACTGTTGACAATAGACATAAATGCATAATTATTCAGCTGGGCTCATAAATTTTGATTGATCAACAGCCAAAAGAGATGTGGGTATAATATCCACATTTTAGGATCATTTGTAATGGGCAATCTAGTAGGTTTCTATTTTGTAACCAGGCACCAGTTAAATCAATATAACACAATACATGCACATTATATTGCTATTTCAAAAGTTTATTCAGTAGGTAGTTTACAGGAAAAGCTGCTGAGATTTTTTGTTCATTTGAACATGCTATATCTGAAACTACCATCAGATTGGTAAAATCATACTTGTGTATAACTGCCGAAAGCTATTTAGATTCCCAGAGTTACTATGGTAACAATACTGCAGGGCATTATAAATTTAGCAGTAATAAGAATTTATAACATCTAATTTGTATACATACTGAATTTAGGTCATAATAAGAAACTAAATGAAAAATAAAAGATAAAGATAAAGATAAAGATATATTTATTTGCCAAAAAACATTGTTGATACATAAAATGCATGATGTTACAGAGCAACAATGTTCAACCGTTGAAACGGTGTGCAAATTAAGTCAGATGGCTTATTGCAAATAAATTCAAAATATACTTAAAAAATATGATAATACACTCAAAAAAATATAATTAAAATAAGTCAATCATAGGAATAATAAACAATTAAATACATATGTCAGGGATGTCAAAAATTATCATCTAGAAAATCTCTAATACTATAATAGCATTTGTCAACTAGCAACATTTTCATATGTTTTTTAAACAATTTTAAATTCAGCTCTTTTATTTGGTGAGGAATTTTATTACTAAATTTTTAGAGCCATAGATAGTATGCTATTACTAAGTAAAACATATTCGACTCAGGAAGATAAATTTTGTCATTACCTGGCCGACGATTTCTCACAGCAAGATCTGATAATTTTTTAAATAATTTCGGGTTACATTTGACAAATAATGCTGTTTCAAATATATATAAGCAGGGAAGTGTGAGAATTTTATGTTTTTTAAATAGTGGATTACAACTATCCGTTGATTGTAAACCAAACATCCGCTGCGAATGCAGCGCTTTTGCATTTTAAAAATTATATCTTTAATAAGTGGAATTGCCCCAAAAAATTATACCATACCGAAGCACAGATTCAGCTAATCCATAGTATGCAGTAAGCATAGCATTATTACTAAGTTCTTTTGAGAGCCGATATAAAGCATATGATATGCTACTAAGTTTCTTGCTCAGATCATCAACATGGCTTTTCGGTACCTTTGCATCTATTGTTAATCCCAGAAAACGAGCTGTGTCAACATCTTTTATTTTAGTATCATTATACAATATATCAATGTTTAAATTATTTTTGTGGTCTTTGACTGAAATTCACATTAAATTAGTTTTGTCAAGGTTGATTTTTAAATTATTATTCTTTAGCCAATTAATTATAGATGTCAAAGTTTCAAGAATGTCAGATTTGTATGTATTCACAGAACAATAACTAAAGCATAGAAGTAATGATATGACATTTGAGTGTACACTTTCATAGACAACAAGAAAATTCGAAAGTGATGCGACCCTTTTCTTCCAGTTTATCGAAATCGATGAACGCTCTCTTTATTTATGGACTTTCGGCTCATTTATTGAAAACAAGCGAACCGCCGCCGCCAGTGATCTTATATATTTTGACTTCTTTTGTGTATATTGTAATGTAGGTAATTATTACCAGAACGGCCACAATTATATGTACGAGGGGGGAGGTCAATAAGTTTGCGGAATAGAGGGAGGAAGGGGGTTGAAATTAAACATTGAAACTATTTTTCCTTTTCAATATATTCTCCCTTCACCTTAATACATTTTTCGGATCTTTCATATAATTTGTTTATACCATCGAAAAAAAAAATTATTTATCTTTGCTAAAATAAAATAAATAGGCCGAAATTGCAGACTTGACTTCTTCATCGTCGCCAATTTTTTTTTCCACGTAGCTCACACCACGATCTTTATAATCGATCCAACTTAAAAATACCTTCTGTATTCTAAAGACGATCGCCATGATCTTTCTGGCAGATTGTGACACCCCAAACTTAGAGCAAATACGGTGCTGCTTTTTCCATTGCCAATTGGTACGAGCAAGAGCATTAATCCATTTTTGCCTCATAGTATGTATCATCTGTGGAGAATCTGAAATGAAACACACAAATAATAAACATCTTTGACCATATGCAAATTATTACATCAGGTACGCAGGTACACCGACACCTAATAATATATTCAAGTGTCTATTTATGCAAAATAGAAAAGGACAATATGCTTGACTACTATTATTTCCATATGATTTCAGGCTTAAAATAATATCACTCCATTTCTTTGCCATGGATATTTTTAAATTATTAGCCAATTTCGCTTTTAGGTTGTGTATAAAACTAATAATTATAGAAAATCCGCTCGGAAGATGATGAGGAAAGACAAATGGGTACTTAGAAGTTATCGATAATGTTATTAGTACAACACTATTGAGCGTTATCAAGTAAATTAGACAAACATGGAAAATACAAAAAATACTTAGGCAAATAACCTACATCCTTGATTATAATAGGACTACGCAGTCTAATTAAGCGGTATTATGCATTTTTGCACTTCTGAACAGGTTATTACCAAATAAATTGAGTTATTTTGTTACTCACCGGTGAAAGCTAATAGTTTCAACATCGTTTTCCTTTCCCGGGAAGAACGTGATTTACATCCGTGAACAATACAGGACGTTGTTTATGCTTTGGACTTTGATGTAATTACAATAACACTGCGTAATTTCACTGAAATAAGTAAAACAAAACACGAACGGGCGACGACTAATAACAAACACGCACTGATTTATTACGTAAACAAATTGCGTGGTAGGTTTTGGTAAAATGTAACATTTGACAGTAGACACACTTTTTAATTCGTCATCAATAAAATTACTCAAAGGTATTCAATTTGACGTTTATGTAGGTGACGCAAGCCATTCATAGCCAAATATAGTTATCTATATACTTCAAATGCTTTAACCTTCATATGAAAGACTAGGACAAGCATATGAGTGTGATCTTGGACTCCTTCTATGCTTTAGTTATTGTTCTGAGCATAGTCACTAACATGGATAATAAATTCATGGTGTATAATATTATCTACTCTGATGTCACGATTCGATACGATTGCGCGAATACTTGTCCCTCTTTCTATTTTTTTTTTTTTTTGTATTGCTTTATTGTTTTTTTTTTAAATTCTAAAGTATATATTCAGCATTTAAACCTATATTAAACAAATAGATAAATTAAACGATATATCGCAGGTGCTTTGTATTTTCACGATCGAATTATTGTAGCCGGATGCAATGGAAACTCTCTAAACGGGCAAGCCATTCAAGTTAGAAGTACTACATTTCCGCGCATAGATTAAAAAATCAAAAAATTCCGAACTTCATGTGCTTGACCCTGATGACACCTGTCATACGCGAGTTTAGATTTCGGCCCGATTATAGAAGACTATTATCGGCCAAGTGCCACAGCTCGACACTCGCACATAAATTCACATAATATATCATCCATACTAATATTATAAATGCGAAAGTTTGGATGTGAGTTTGTGAGTTTGTGAATTTGTGAGTTTGTGAGGATGTTTGTTACTCAATCACGCAAAATCTACTGGACGGATTTCGAGGAAATTTGGTACAGAGGTAGATAATGACCTGGAATAGCACATAGGCTACTTTTTATCCCAGAAAAGTAGCCTATGGTCAACCCGTGGGCATGGGATAACCCATCTATTATTTGACAAAATAGACGTCGCCATGTCAAAATGACTGCGTTACGTCAAAGTGACGTTATGACAGCCTCCCCACTACTTCCATATAAAATGGGCCGTTGCACCGGCCGGCAGTATGCCCGGATACGTCGAGGTGTGCGGACCGCTGCTGTGTCTGCACGGACTAATGGCACTCTGCTCAAACT
>JAEMBS010000327.1:0-28977 GCA_018467065.1 Ephestia elutella
AAAGAGTTATTAATATTATTGTTTTTGTAATCAACTGAAAATACCCTCATAGTTTATATGGACTAATTCGTTAAAACATATAGCAATTGCCAATACTAACGCTTCGGAAGAACTGATGTTAGATCGAGGTGGCTCTTTTCGAGAATGGAGGCGATCATTGGCAACATTTATGGTCATCTTCTGAGTGTTCTATTCCATCCACCAGTGTTGAGCCAGAAAGGTTTTTTTTTTCAGCTGGCCCGCTGTGTCATAAAATTAGATCGTTTAGGTGATGTAACTTTGGACGTGTTGATCTTTTTAGGGGACAAATAGTTTATCTGTGATTGCTAGATTTTATTTGATTGTTATATCTATTTGATTTCAATATTATTTGTAATTTTATTGTAGCTGAGGTTTCATAATGTTTTCACGGCGTTAATTTATTAAGAGTACTTCTTTCAATTATAGTCTGGTTTTAACTGAAAAATTAGTAAATTCTAAGATTTACTGTTGCTAAATTGCATTAATTATAAATAAAGATAAATTGTTTAATGTTGACAAAAAAATTAAAGTACCGAAAATCCCGGGAATGCCGGTTCCAGCATAGTCCCGTACCAAAAATCCCGGTTCCTTGAAACATATCCGGTTCTCTAGACACTACTATGCATAAATAACGGCTATGTCGGACGTGTTTTTACACCCTGTATGAATGATCACGCCTCTTAACCTTCGGAATATGTCTGTATGGAAGCCTATCTCGATTGCAGAGGATGTATATTAACTGTACAAAAAGTTAAAAGATCTACCTCAGATTGTCTGTGCAACATAACATTCAGCACATTTTCTGCCAGAGCAGAAGTCAGCATCAGCCTGCGGCACTTGTCGAGTTGAGCGTAGCACATATAACACGCCGCCACGGGCCTCCCGTTACCTGCGTGTAGCTGAAATGTTCAAAACACAGTTAAACAGTTCTTTTCTTCCACAGCGTAAGCATTGCATGTAAAATTATATACATTTGGCAGAGGTTATACTAACAACATTCTTGGTGATCTTCTCATAAACCAGCTGCAGCGAGCCGGCGATGGTCAACAGCCGCACGTCCATCGCCAGACAGACGCGACAGGCAGCTACTGCGTCAGGCATTTCAACTGAATTTTTGTACCAAACCACTTTGCTCTCAGTCTTTCCCAAAGAAAGGTCTTCCTTTCCTGTTTAAATTAAAACATTATTAGGTACTCCTACAGAGATTCTAAATTTCTATGTTTTGAACACTAACTGACTGAATAGATAGAGTAGAGAGCAGAGAGAAAAAAATCACTAACTACGTTAAAGTACGAGTAGGTACGTACGACGACGGTACAAACTGTCAACCAACGTCAAAGTCAGGCCGCACCGCACTGCCGCAGAATCGAGTGTTACCAGGAAAGAAAATGTAAGTAAAAGATATATTCAATCAACACTTTATTGCACTATTTAAATAAAGAACATACAATGTAGTAAAAAAAGTAAATACCTACATAAATAAATGAGCGCAAAGGTGGGCTTATCGCTAATGCAATGTCTTCCAGCCAACCTTTGGGTGGAACCTAATAGTATTTTGGTAGGCATTTGGTAGGGCCACATATATATTTAAGTGGCCCTACCAAATGCCTACCAAAATGCTATTAGGGAAGGAAATACCTACTAGTCTATACGTGAATAAAAGGGTGCAGTAAACACATGGAAGTAATAAGTACTTACAATTACGTCCATGAGTAAACATTATTAGTGAGCGATTTTCTGACAGCTAAATTAAGAAAAAATCAGTATAGTCTCAACAGATAGCGTTTTATGAAAGCCGAGTCGTTATAATGGTTGAACTAATAAGGTGCGCTTTTTCTTGTCAATCAGAGGCAAAAAAAATCGTCTAACAGTTTGACAGTTGCACAAATCACAATAGGTATTGATACTTTTTAGATGTTTTTTTTTACTAAGTTTTATTTTTTTAATTTTTGCTTTTTGTATGGACTCGCCTTTTACATCTATGAAGTCATCTAGAACTATTTTTTTTACTTTGGGTCTCGGAAAATCCCTCATTATAAAGGAAGAAATAAATTAAAAATAAAATAATCATTAATGAAATAAATATACACACTCATTCAAAACACAACCATGACAAGGAGAATATGCCCGGAACTAATAAAATCAAAGATTCAGACATGGACCAAATAATACACGGAAGCCGTCTCTCATTGAAATAAGGGCTCGTGCAGCGTGCCGGCGACTTCGAGCGACCTCGGTCGCACCGACTCGCGGCGACTTTCTGCTACTAAAAACAGTGCAGCGTGCGGGCGACTAGCGACTAGCGATTTCTTGCGACCGATCAATAGCAATTTACAATAGTTAACTATTGGTGTTATTACTGAACATACGGCATAATGTTTGTCTTCGTGAATAAGCATATCATATAGTATAGACAATTATAATTTGGCAAAAAAATATCTATCTTGGTATTTTCTATGTTTTTGGTTACAAAGCGCCGGGCGACTACGAACTGCATCTATTAAACCTTTTGCATCCATTATTATTTTGAAATAGATATCAATTAAGTACTGCGCTGTGCAATCGCAAGCGACTGTGACGACTGGTCGCTGCAAGTCGCGCGACTACTGGTCGCCAGTCGCGTGCACGCTGCACTCAGCCGTTTAGTTATACACGTTCAATCAAGTCGCCGCGAGTCGGTGCGACCGAAGTCGCGCCAAGTCGCCGGCACGCTGCACGAGCCCTAAGTGAGGCCACTAATGAGAAGTCGGATCATATATATGAGGTGTGTGGCAGCCGCCATTACGCAACCAACCGCGCACGCGTGGTCATCACAAATAAAAATTAATTATGCCGGCGTGCATAATCAAAACTTGCCGAAACATATGGTTTCAAATAATATAAGCCAGGGAATCATATTTCACAAGTAAGCAAGTAATTTATGCACAATATTTCTCGTTTTACTTTAATTTTATTTTGCAAACAAAACTCAACCAGTGTTGGCAGTAATTTGATATGCAAATTTACCCTAAATGTGGGAGATAGGTATGTACCTATTATTTATTCACTTTTAATATTTTTTTAAGTAATTCATGTAAGAACCACATCCTAACTAATCCTAACTAATATTATAAATGCGAATGTAAGTTTATTTATTTATTTGTTTGTTTCTTCAAGCTTTATCTACTAAACCAGTCTTCCTGAAATTTCGCATACACATAGAAGTACTGAGAGAAGGACATAGGGTACCTTTCATCCCGGGGAAAACACAGTTCCCGTGGAAAATTCACGCGAGCGAAGCCGCGCGCAAAAAAGTTATTATACTAACATTATAAAGAGTAAGTGTCCTGTCTATAAATAGACAGGACACGGGACACGTCAGTAGAAAATGCTCATCAGGTTGAACGACTTTGCTAAGGCCCCATTTCCATTTTTATAGAGTAGCTGGTCTCTTGGAGTGCTTCATCAGATGTTGCATAAACTTAAATTTTTAAACGTCAGCAGAAAATGCTCATCAGGTTAAACGACTTTTGCTAAGGCGCCATTTCCATATATGTAATAGTGTAGCTGGTCCCTTGGAATTCTTCATCAGATGATCCTGATCTTCGATTTTTATACGTCAACAGAAAATGCTCGTCAGATTGATAAACTTTTGCACAGGTACCATTTCCATATTTCTTATAGTTTAGCTGTTCTTGTAAGGTTCTTCATCAGGTGATCCAGTTTTCAAAATCAATTATAGCCTCGTTGCCCAGGCTTAATAGCCAACATACAACAAAAAAAAAGTTTCATTCAAATCCGTCCAGTAGTTTTTTCGTGAAACGCGTACATACATACAGACATACAGACAGACAAGAAATTCCAAAAAAATATTTTTGCCTTTTTAAGTGTCCCCTCTATCTATTTCAGTCAAAAATACTAAATGTACAGACAAAATATTTTTACTGTTTTATTATTATACTCACGACCCCTTTTATGCTGTTAAAAATCTTGTATTAATAGCGCGAAGTAGAAATCACCGCTAAAATGGCGCAGCGGCAAAACATTGAGAAATAATTTCAGCTTTCACATTTCTCATTTTATCAACGCCATCTATTGGATATTTTTCTTGGTACAATCAGTAGATGACCGGAATTAAATTTGCAAAATGAATTTATTAGTTTCTTTTCAAATATAAAAAAAAAGTAAGAAAATAATTCTAGAAAAACAAATAAAAAACGAAATCAGAAAAAATTATTGTTTGTGGCAGGATTCGATCCAGCTACTTCCAGTTACTTTTTGAAATATTTATTTACTAAAATATATAGAAAATTCTAAAAAACTAATACAAAATAAAAAAAGTAAGTAAAAAGAAGTCATGTCTGGCAAGTTCAGAGCCCTCTCTCTCTCTCTCTCTCTCAGCTAAGAACTGCAATCCACTGCTGGACAAAGAGCCTCCCGGATTTTATCCGTGGGGGGTTTTGCCATAATCACCACGCTTGAAAAACCCGGATTCGAACCTCTCTCTCTCTCTCAGCCTAAAGACGTCCACTGCTGGACAAAAAGGCCTCCCCAAGGATTTTATCCGTGGGGGGTTTGCCATAATCACCACGCTTGGAAAACCCGAATCGAACCCCTCTACTCTAAAAAGAAATATTCCGCGACCTCTACCGATAAGCCAAACATGCATTGCTTGTAGGCGGCGAGAATTTCAAATGGGATTTGTCTATAGGTACGCATAGAATTCACCCCTTTTTTTGGACTATAAGGGGTTGAAATTGGTGAACAACCCTTTCTTATGTGGGCAAAGTGTATAGCATAATGAAGCCACTAAACCAAATTTCACGTTTATAGCTTTTATAGTTTCGGTTTTGTAATGATAAATCAGTTTCTACCTCCCCCCTTTTTACCCCTTTAGAGGTTGAATTTCAAAAAACGCTAAAACACGCTATTGTTTATTTTTTGTTGAGAAGCATTCTTGACAAGTTTCAAGTAAATCAGTGAAGATTTTTTTCATACAAACTATGCCCTCAATTTAAACCTCCCCTTAGGGGTCGAATTTTGAAAAATCCTTTCTTATCTGAGCACTGCACGTATTAACATAAAAACTTCAGGTCCAAATTTCAAGTTTATAGCTTTTATGGTTTAGGCTGAGCGTTGATTTACCAATCGCCCTTGTTCTTTTATATATATAGAAAAGAAGAAGATAGATTTGACGAGATAAGATGAAATCACTGGCGCAAAATTTAAAATAAATATTTTTAATTGTATTTAGTAGTTTTGTATACACAGTATACGTTAAAGTACTTTGCATACATTCTTTTCAAAATTTTTAAATATTCTAAAAGTATTGGTAGGGTCATCTTGGGGAGTCCATCCCAAACCTATTCGAAAATTATACATTTCACTGATTAGAAGCAGGCTCGACTACCTACGGATTGTATCTTGTTTTGGCAACTGCGCGAAATCACATTTAGGAAAGCTAGATAGGATATAAACTCAAGCCTTGAGGATAATAGGAGGTTTTATTAGGAGTTCGCCTATCCATGTCATGGAAAGCGAGCTTAGTATTCCTTCCGCCTTGGAGTAAGAAGACTTTGTAGCGTACAAGTACTGTCTTAAATGCCAGTCTCTGGCAGAAAATGTGAGTGTGCAGCTCCTTGATAAACTCAGTACTCTTATGCGGTTCATTTATTGGAAGAAGAAAAAAAAACCTTTATTACTATCGTGTTATGAAAAAACTAAACTTGAAAATGTTCATTCATCTACTTCTCTTAATATGTTTTTGTTTGAACACCTGGGTTTCTGAAACATTAATGTTGAACAACATTGAGTTACAATTAGAAGCTATTAAACATGCAAAAAAGGGCTTATGATGTAAACATCCTTAAAATTTAATGTGCTGAATGAAATCCAAGAAAGGTACCGCGGTTGGCATATGTTGTACACTGATGGTTCGAAGAGTGCTGAGGATGCAGGAGCTGCTTTCTGTGACTACAGTAGTAACCACCTATAAAGCGGTTTCAAGGTCGATCCCTGTCTGTCTATCATCATGTCCATCGAATTGATTGCAATTTCAAATACCTTATCGTATGTGTAGAAGTAGTGGTATGCGTAAATGCGTCATCTTCACTGATAGTAGAAAGTGCGCTCCAGCATCTGGCTCGATGTGCCTTCTGGAAGTAGCAGAGGCGTTCTCGATAGCCACGATATACTGGCAATATTAGATGAACTAAGCCGATGCGATGTGGCTTTGAAATTGCAATGGATTCCAGGACAGGTGTGTTGTTTGAGAGGTAATGAAGAGGTTGATTTGTTAGCCAAGGCAGCAAGTTCAAATGGGACCAGAACTACTTACTTGCCACATTATTTAGAAAATTTATCAAAATTCAAAAATATGGCATTAAGCACTTTATGGAAAGAATATTTTGATCGCAGATCCCTGGAAAAAGGTATTTGGTATAAGACTCTCTGCAAAATCAGCCTTCTTCAAGTACCTTGGTTTAGTGACGCACGTAAAGTATAAATAAAAATTTGCATTTAGATTTCGTTCTGGACACACTACCCATCAAAGAAATATCAATTCCTAATTAAAAAAGCAGACTCTCTCCAAATTGTGAAGTATGTACAGGGTGGTGGAAGATGTCCAGCACATTTTATTAGATTGTACCAAATTTCAAGTGTAGGAAGGGATTTACTAATTGAAGGAGATGAAATTAAATTATAATAATGTGGTGTATTGCCCAGACAGTTTTGTCGAAACCAGGTTCTATAATTTTAAAAAAGATTTTTCACGAATTTTCCTTACATCTCCTCAGACGTAAATCCCTTTAGGAAAAACACGATGGGGCTGACTTATCTCAAAAGATAAAAGCCCCAAAAAAACAAATAAAAAAAAAAACAAAAATGTTAGCTTCCGCCCACGGGAATTACCACGGAAACAATGCCTTTTCCCGAGATGAAAGGTATCCTATGTCCTTCTCAGTAGTACTTCACAACTATGTTGTATGAGAAATTTTCAGTGAAGATTGGTTCAGTGGGTACCTACCTAGATAAAGCGTGAATAGGTCACATAAACATACTCACTTTCGCATTTATAATATTAGTTAGAGATTAGTTTTTGTTTTTTGATGGATGACTAGCTGTACCCCGGGGCTTCGCTCCCGTGGGAAATTTTGGGGATAAAAAGTGTGCCTATGTGCTATTCCCGGTTTTTTCTTACCCGTATACCAACTTTCTGCTATCGAAATCCGTCCAGTAGATTTTGCGTGATTGAGTAACAAACATCCTCACAAACTCATACCCAAACTTTCGCATTTATAATATTACTAGCCACGCCCTGGAGCTTCGCGCCCGTGGAAATTTCGGGATAAAAAGTACCCTATGTGCTATTCCCCAGGGTATCTTTCTACTCAATATACCAAATTTCATCGAAATCCGTCCCGTAGATTTTTGCGTGATTGAGTAACAAACATCCTCACATCCAAACTTACGCATTTATAATATTATTAGGATAGACAGAATTTTTTTTCGAGGTTACTCAAACCTTTAATCGGTTATCGATAGAATTTACCTCAGTCGATTGAAGTATGACATCACCAAATTACATACAACAATTTGAAAGCTACTCCAAACCCGCCAAATTATAAAGAGACAGATCAGCAAAATTAAAGTAGCAAACCGAGTTTAATGCTGTAAAACCTACAAATTCAAGAGTATTTAACGCAAAAGAAAGATATATTACGTGCAGTTAGTTTAAATTCCCCAGAGTAGGTGAATATTTTAATAGTGTTCTCTAACGAAGCTAAGATATGGAAACCCTCAACTCCTGGATTGTAGCAGCAGCTGCTGGAGAAATGTTATAAGACGCCACTAAATCAAATCGTATTGGGCGCGGTGTCCCTGAAATAACAGATGTTTACGTTAAGAAATGTTCCTGCCGTAAGAGATAAGACAATAGTATTCTGTCGAGCATGTCGGTATTACTGCAATGGGCGTATACGACTCAAGTGCGAGCAACATCCTCGAGTGAGTAATACCTACCTACTTGAATTGAAACTCTCTAAAATGCACCTACTACTTTTAAGATTGTGACACAGAAAGAAAAAGCAAAACCTAGAGTATTTTAATACTGCTCGGATCCGTCTTCAACCTTTAATATGTTGTGATAAACTACTTAAATAATTGTTGCTTTGTTTTATCATCATGTTATTACTTTTCAGGTAACATTTCTTTCTGGAATATTGCTGAATGTCGTTGCCATTCATCTGTATTTCTAGATGATGTATTGTGCTAAATAATTCATCTTTAATTTTGTTTACCATTGCATTTAAAACCTTTTTTCTATTTTTAACAATTCTATAAGTATTATTAAATGACCACTTTGTCGAAAGTGACAATGTGATTACATTAAACCGATTTTGTTTTTATTTCTTTGCTGTGTTCAAACTTTGTTTTGAATAGAAGTAAAAAATGTTCTTATTGATAAATAAGTGTTGGTATTTGTTGTTAGTTTATAAAGTTGTTAGATTTAAGTAGAATTAACTAAACTTCAACAAATTAGTATTAAAAATAGATTGATATAAAACACTGAGTTTTTTCAAGAAAAACATAACTGTTTTTATTTTGTTTCAATTCTATTTATACCACTGGTTAAATAAGTACAAATATTACTTAAAAAGAGTAATTAAAATGTTTCTATTACATAAGGTTTTATTTTTTATTTTTAAGCACCCGCACATGTGGATGTGCTGCTGTAGCCTAGTTGGTAAAAGCCCCTACTTCATTGCACTTTCTACAGCCAAGGAGGGATACAATCCTCTTTGATTACAGCATACAATGAATACTTTACACCTACTTATAAAGTAACTTTATTATGAAAAAAAGTTAATTGATTTGTTTTTTACATAGCTCAACATAATATAATGTCAACTATTGTGGAGACAGAACTCTCAATAAAATTATGTATCTGCTAACAGAACAGATTGATATAGCCTATCCAAAGGGGATCCACTGCAGTGTATCAATTTTGGTATAAGGATTATAGGTATCTGGGGACAGTTCCACGAATTACAAATGTCAATATTTACGTCTCAACAGCCAAAATAAAGTGACAAGACCACTGTAAGACTTCTATGTTTTTTTATCGTGATTTCCTTTGGCCTTTTAGAGACACAACTGAGGCACGACATCTACATTTGAAATTTGTAGAATCAATTGATCCATGATTAAAACACAACCGTTAAAAGAAAAATCAGAATACATAGATTGACATGAAATGTTTAAAACACCTTTACAGTTATTTTCCCTCTCACCTATACCAAAAATTGAGCCCTTACATGACTCACGCTTCAAACCTAACTGCTGTGCTGCTTTTTCAGAAATAAGAGATGCTTGAGACCCTTGGTCTATGAGAGCTCTCAAAACGAGCTGTGTACCATCTACTGCTGTTACTCTAACTAATGCTGTCGCTAACAAAATTTCGGATATCTCCTGCTGTGATGCATGGGCAGTGTTATAGCTATTCCCATGCGATGATTTTATATCATTCGTAGTTTTGTTTTGAGGGTTTGTATCGGACGTATAATTAGGTTTTTGCTGCTCAAAACTATCGTGTAACATAGTATGATGAAACTTGGAACATTTGTGACATCTTTTTGCTGAATAACATTTGTTTCCATTATGATCAAACATGCAATTTATGCAGTAATGCAATTGTTTAATGGTTTTAAGTTTCTTCTCAGGCGGAAAGTCCTGGAACTTCTTGCAATTAGATATAGTGTGTTCGGCAAAACAAACCGGACATTTGATAGCTGCTACATGCAAAGTGTGGGAATTAGGTTTTATATAAGAAGAGTTATTTGGATTATTCCAGAAAGAGTTATTATTACGATTATTGAATGATTTTGAAGGATAATTTGATTGATTAGAAGGGGATGATTTTTGATACGTGTCCTGACGACGACGAGATGATTCAAGAGTAGTGAACTTATTCTCAAGGAAATCTAAAAAATCTTTGAGAGTAGGTAGTTCTCTTGAATTTTTAAGTGATTCTATATATTCGGAATAAGACTCGCTATCTAGCTTTTGCGATAAAATATGTACTAGTAGAGGGTCCCACGTGCTAATATCAATGCCTTGGTTTTTTATGGCGTGGAGACTCTCTATCGTGATATCATGTAATCGTTTAATAGCTGTAAATGATTGATGTTGAATATTGGGCAAATTTAAGAACATATTGGCATGAGATGTGAAAATTAGTTTTTTATTATTAAATCTATGATTCAAAATTTCCCAACATATTATATAATTATCGGAGCTGATAGATAGATGCTGTATCAAACGCTCTGCTTCACCCTTGACCTTGCTTTTTAATAATTGCATTTTTTGTGCGTTTGACTTGGCACAAGTTTTTGTGGATTGTCTCATCGAACAAATCCTTAAAAGAAACCCAATGCTGGAAAAATTACCGCTAAATACAGGAATATCGATTTGTGGAATAGACTTATCCCGGTAAGCAAAAACTGATCTCATAGGAGAATTTATAGATCTACGAATTGCTATTAAAAATATTTTCATGATAGTTATACTGGGACTCATAAGCTTCATCTTCTTCGAATTTCTCCGATAGATTTCCTCAGTGCTGATTATCCACCGCTTGTCCAACGCTGCTGAAGTATGCGGAAGAGCATCTTCGAACTCCCACTTATCTTTCATTGATTCCACCTTGATATTTGTCCACAGTCCTCATGAGAGGCTTTGAAGTTGACATGCTGTTTACGATACATCTCCTCGAGCTTCGCTGCTAGATTCTCTCGATTCGACTCGCTGCTGTAGTTGCTGACTGGGGGCTGTGGCTGTACTCCGCTAGCTGAAGGTTGATCCTGATGCTGCTGCACAGTGGGACTCCCCCTGTTTAGGGTACAATGATTGTTTGCTACGTGACAGTAATTCATCCGTAACACTTCGTTATTGCTGCTCTTGTTGTGTAATAAAGTTCTCTGGTACGCTCAAATTCAGAATCGATAAAATATTTATGATTCAAGGTAACTTCTTTACGGAATTCCGGAATGTTAAGGCGTTTTTGTCTTTCCAAAGCCAATTTCCAGTAAAACAGAAAAACTCAGCGATTTGAAATTAGTACTGTCGTAAAAAGTGGTTTTCAAGAGAGGAGATTGATATGTGACACTACTGTATAAAACGATGTTTTAGAAGACTAATCGTAATTTTATCTGAAGGCGCCATCAAAGTCCATAATTGCGGTATAAAATTTGACTCTGGAGTAAGTTTATTCCGTTACAATGCGTGCTCGTAATTCCGGTATATGCTGAAAAATGCCATTTTGCTGCAGAATTATATAAACTGATATAAAACTTTTTTCCAAAAAAAATGAACCGACTTCCATCATAAAACTTAAAATCATGAAATAACAATAAAGAAAAATGTATTAGCATGCTACCTACTGAATGAGGTGAAGTCGGTGCCAAAATTGAATACTAAATAATCTAAATTAACATTAGAAGTCATGTAAGTGTACAAAATGCCTAGCTAAACAATTACATAGTCCTGCTGCTTTTGGCACCGACTTCACCTCATTCAGTAGGTAGCATGCTAATACATTTTTCTTTATTGTTTGTTTATTTTTATTTCATGTTTTTAAGTTTTATGATGGAAGTCGGTTCATTTTTTTTTGGAAAAAAGTTTTTGGAAAAAAGTTTTGACATAATTTTTACACAGACATATAATAATAGTAAGCAGACAGAACATGTCATTTGAAATTACGCATGGCAAAAACACACACTAAGATTATTATTCACACAACGACAAAATACAGGGTCGGATCTAGGGATAATTAATTATATTCAGTACAGTGTAGCAAAACCAAAAAATTTTGAGACGCTGAATCTTGTGCCGTGCGCGGTATGTGGACGGATCTGCATCAGCTTTTTACAATGGGAAATTCTATCCCTTTTTGGGAAAAAATACTAGTCATTAAATAAATAAAATTTATTTTAAATTATTTAAAATCACGTGCAATGAAACATTGCAATGATGTTAATGGTTGCTGGCGTAACCATTCACTGTCCTGGTACTCGTAGTACGTAAGAGAAATACTTCATAACGGAGTTCTCTTTCTTAGGAGGTATTATTTTCTGGTATATTTTCCTTCGTCACATCTGAAATAAAATTCACTGTCAGTATTTTTATAAAATGTGCATTTTAATCTTCAAGAAAGAATTCCTGAGATTTTTATAGAATAGGTACTAAATTCGTATATTTGCCTTGATTCGGCCCAGCCATAGTAAACAAAACTGGACCCGTCAAATGATCTATGCTATTTACGAAATTATTAAATTACTTGTAGTATTTCTTATGAAATGGTTATAATTAATACACTACTTTATAAAATAAATAATGATATTTGCTGATAAATAGCATTTCAAAAGTCTAATAATGGTTATTGTTTCAAAATAACACGAAATTGTATATTATCATTGGGCACGTCAAAAAACATGCGTATTTAGCTTACCGAAAGGAACGATCTTCCACGAATCATTTTTTTATGAAACACTTCCGCATATTGTACGACGTTGCATTTTATCATTTCTATTGAGTTTAAAAGCACAAAACAGTAAAAAATAATTTTAAATATTGATGACAACTGTGACAACACAACAAATATGACAGTTAAGGATCATTTCGCATGAAAAATCCGGCTTGGATGATAAATCTTTCAGTGTAGTGGTTCGTGTTGCAATACATTTGCAATGCTAAGGAAGGAAAGGGACAGAGTTATGTGACAGTCCTTATCATGAACAGGATGCAAATATTGTCAAATATCATCAGTGTGTGTGTGAAATTTCCAGTTCCTTCTGCTTATATTTAAAAAAAAATTTTACTTCTGTGAATTTTCAGTGCTTCTACACCTTTTCATTTTCTTTAATAAAAACTTAAACTTTTCTTTCACTGTTGGACGAAAATATAGAATTAAGAATTCGAAACTTTTTATGTCAGTTTGATTTGAAATGTCAGAACATGTCAAATTGTTCCACATTTTTTGGTACATAAATAGACCGTGAGCTTCCGCGATCACCAAACTTTCCTTAATTTTAAAAATGCTGAATGTTTCTCTGCATGGTATATACGGGTAAAAAATATTAGCGACTAGTGAAAGTGAAATGGATCTTAGTTGCTTATGCAGGTAATAGGTATGGATAGTGCTATGATGATTTTTATAGGTATAAAAAGCACCCTTAAGCCTCAAAGTAATCATAATCATAATCATAATCATAATCATAATCATAATCATAATCATTTATTCCTTTAAAATATGTGTTTACAGGATGGTCAATACAAATATAGTGTCAAACATATTTTGCCAGCTGAGGCGTAGGAAATTTCAATATTGTCAATAATAAAAAATAAACTTCAAATGTCAATTAAATTACAATTACAATATCAATTGATAATAATATTTAAAATTAAATGAATTTTGTAACATTATATTTAGCCTCAAGAAATTCATTAACACTATAGTAACGTTCCTTTATCAATAAATCATACACTGCTTTCTTAAACCTTCGAAATGGTAGACATTTTATAGAATTAGGTATCTTATTATAAATTTGTATTGATAATAATATTTAAAATTAAATGAATTTTGTAACATTATATTTAGCCTCAAGAAATTCATTAACACTATAGTAACGTTCCTTTATCAATAAATCATACACTGCTTTCTTAAACCTTCGAAATGGTAGACATTTTATAGAATTAGGTATCTTATTATAAATTTGTATACACATAGCGTAACAATTTTTATGATACATCATTGTCCTTGGTATATGAGCGTGCACCAGTCTATCTCCATTCCTTGTGTTGCGGGGATACATTTCCCTTGCCTTCTTAAATAGTTTAAAATTAAGCTTTACAAATTTCACAATTTCTAATATGTATATGCATGGTAGTGGCAAAATATTAAATTTTTCGAAAAGGGGTTTACATGATATATAAGGAGCAACTCCTGCAATAGCCCTCACACATTTTTTTTGAGCGATAAAGGCTTTATTTATGTCAACACTGTTTCCCCAAATAACAACACCATATCTAAGGACTGACTCAATATACCCATAATATGTAAAAAGGGTAGTTTCAAGAGTTGCAACTTTCCGCAATCTGAATAATACATAAACATACCTATTTAGTTTGCAGCATATATTGTCAATATGTGTCTTCCAATCAAAACTGTCGTCAATCGCTGTACCCAAAAAAGTTAAAATATAGGCATGATTTAGTGATTGACCATTATAAATGACATCTATATCTTTTTTCCTTTTTAGACCTTTATTAAAATGCATATAGTTTGTCTTACTCAAATTTACGGAAAGATTGTTCTCATTTAACCATTGTATAACAGCATTTACGGCCTTGTTTACTTCATTAATATGTTCTTCTACCGATGACCTTTCGCTGTTTTTTGCTATTATCAATGAAATGTCGTCCGCAAACAGAATAATTTTATGTTGTATGATATTTGGGAAGGTCATTGATAAAAAACGAGAAAGAGAAGTGTGGTCAAGACACTCCCCTGTGGTACACCAAATTTATTAGTTCGATAAGACGATTTACATTGTTGACTTACTTTTTCATCATTAATATATTCAATCTTTCGACGGCATTGCCGTCATTTATTTGTCAAATAAGATTAGAACCAATTTAGAGTTGTTCCCCTAATCGCCATATTTCTCTAATTTATGTAACAGTAAATCAAGGTGTGGTACCATATCGAAGCGCCTTTGTCATATCGAAAAATAAAAAACATCAGGTTGTACTCATTTGTTTATCAATACTACAAACAGTATCACTTACTAAGTCAAAAACAGCACCTATATAGTCGACTTGTCTTTTTGAAAACCATGCTGTTCAGCCTTGATTACGTTATATTTTTCAAAAAACAAATAAGACGTATATGCATACATTTTTCAAAAATTTTAGAAAAATTGATGGCAAGAGCTTATTGGCCGATAGTTTGTCAAAATATTCTTGTCACCTTTTTTAAATAATGGTCTTACTAAAGAAGTTCCTATGATTCTTGGAAAACAACCCTTTTCAAAAGACATATTGATTAAAAATGTTAAAATAGAACTTATTTCCTCACAACAAGATTTAAGTACTAATGTTGATTATACAGTCGTATCCTACTGCATTAGTGTTTTTAAGTGAAATTATTATAGATTTTATTTCATGAGTCTCAAAAGGTTTTAAATAAATTGAATTTTGGACCCCTATAATATCTTTTACTTCTTTAATGTCAGTATTTGATTTGTTTGTAATGTCAATAAAATGATTGTTAAAAATATTTGCAATGTCAATAGGATCACTATAAGTTTTGTTTAAGTGGGATATATAGTACTAATATTTTGTTGACTGATAGACTGCGAAGCTTCATTTTTAAGAATATCTAATGATGTTTTAAGTATATATTCTTACTTCTTGATAAATAATTTACTATTTATATTTTTTTCTTGCAGTTACAAGACAACGCTTTAGCAATTTAGAGTATTTTTTATATTTTATTTGATTAAATCTTGAGATGGAGAGGAGCTTGTTTTTTATAGTAGTTAAATCTAATTTTTTCTACTTGTCTATACAGCTTATGTCGTAAACCCTATGATAAATTGTAACCTAGAGTAGGTTGGTATTTGTCGGGTGGTTGGTACTTTAACTTCTGGAAAGTAAATTGTAACAATAAACATGAAAAAGTCATGAAATTCACAAAATGCTTTATCTCAAGATTAATCTTCAGCAGCTCAACGTTATTCAAGATCTAATAACCTGAAAGAGTTTCAAAATAGTTTTTCTAAGCTATGCAATCTCTTGTAACATAATTATATAATATGAGTTGGTATGGTATGGTCTGACACTTAGAGGATAGTAGAACCCCTTAAATTTCATTTCTTTATCTCATTCCGAATATCAATGTTGGACTGCAATAATTTATTCAATATGTTAAGCTTTTCATTGATGTCATCCGTTTTTTTCAGAAAATCCAATGCTGTATTAAATTCATCCAGTTTAGAGTCCAGAAGTATTGATATTTATGTCACCTAATAATATTAGCATTTTTTTATACCTTTGATAATTTTGCCTAATCAAATGTCAAAAAAAGTAAAACTAATATTTTTGATACTGGAAAATACTTTATGGCCACACTGTGATGTTGATCAAAATTATCTACATTTAAAACCTCAATTGTTCAACAGTACAGGGTTCGAAAATGTTTTTTGGAGCCACGACTATATCATAGGAACCTATCTGTAACTTTTCTGGGTCTAGCTCAATGGCAATTAGTAAGTTAAATCCGATAAATTTCTTTTCTATGGTACATTCTAGAGACAAAATCGATGAAGGTATAGGCCGTTCTGATAAAATGTCCTCACACCCGGATCTTGACAAATGACTCAGTTAAGCAAATTATGTCTGGTGACGTTACCAAAAATGTACTTAATTAGTTACATACTAGTGCTAATGTAAATATTGTTTATTTCGTTTATTAATTCATCTATTTTTGGTGAAAAACACATATGTTTTTGTGATATTATGTATTGTCAGAATTTAGATTCGTTGAGTTTTCTAAAATATAATCAAAATATAGAGCATTGATTTTTTCTCTGTATCATGATTTCTGAACATAATACAGGTATAGTACCAATATCGCCATTTTACGTATATTATGTCATGTTTATTGTTATTTGTATTATGTAAGCACTGATATCACGAAAAAACAAATATATGATAGTCTTAATCGGTTTTAAAATAATATGGTATTGTCCCTTTTTTGACAATTGGAGTATTTTTCATGATAGTAGCTGATTTTTCTTTATGCAACATGCCCTTTAACAGTTTAGCGGTAAAAACTCAAAAATCATTATCTCAGTAAATCTAAAGTTCAGTCTATTGCAAAATTTATCTTTTGACAATCAACGGTCCTTAATGGACATTGTTATATCTTAAATCTAAAATAATACAGTTATGAAGCCAATTTTATTCGCATACAAGTTTTATTTCTTTGTTCAATAAATTTACATTTAGAAACCTATTATAGGACAATTATCTTAAAATTATTTCACCAATCAGAATACAATTCAATTCCTTCGAATTGGTGAAAATCACAGTTTACACTACCGAAAATGAGTTTACTACCTTCAGATGATTAAGTTTTCGTCATCGTTTTGATTTTCCATTTATTGGTTCTATTTCGTGGCAACTGACTGATTCATCTCCACTTTTTGAAGTACAGGAAATTGTATATTGTTCATATTTTGTAGGTATTTTCGCACTGTTGGACATTAAAAAAAATCCCGTGACCTGACAAGGCCTTAATACGTGAATCCAAAGTTTTATTTTGTAAAATAATATGTGGTTTTATTAAGGTAGGTAAATGTAAAAATAAATAGAATTTCAGTTCAGCTTCTCGATTACACTGCAGTTTGACCTTGTGTTTCTTGACAATGACAATAGTCTGTTGACAATAAATTTGAAAGTGGTGTGCTGGCTACATTTGTAATATCTCCTTTCAAAGAATTTTCGGGATTGGTAAAAAATCACTTCTACTTCGATAGAGTTAATTAAAGACCTAAACTAGACAAGAAAACTAACACAGAGATATATTTTTTTTAAATATAAGAATTGTGTGGTCCCTTCAACGCATGATTTATGCACAGAAATATTGTTTATTTCATTGTGGATCTAAGACAGTAAATGTTTTTCTTTGTGTTTAATTATGTGCTAGTAATTCACTCAAAAATTTTAGAACGTTGATAAGTCCGGTAAGCTCCTTGCCAATTCAAATGTTCTCTAGAACGGAAAATTTTTGAAATGAAATTCCCGATAATTTTCGGAAATTTTTCAAAAGGAATTTTCGAAATGAAATTTCTTGGCGGCATTTATGTTCTATTCAGCGAAGTTTTTTATTTGTTTTATAGTTTATTTTTGTACTTATCTATTGACTAAAGAATTACCCACAGATACTACTTATATTAAGTGCAAGACAAGAGTATTATTATATTATATTGTAGTTGTATTAAAAAAAAAAAATGAGTTTTCTGTTAAGCCCCAAAAATGTTGTAATCCTTTTTTCTGGCCTCCGAATTGACTAGATGAATTCATAGACAAATTTCATCTGCTATGGTTGAAATTAGTAGATGCGTTCGCATGGAAGCTAGTAGCGTCTAATGATTTTTGCTACCATAAAAGGCAATACTTTGGCCTTTGTCGACGATCCTCGACCTCAGACAGGATCTCTAGGCCAGACCACAGACATATACTCACTGTAAATTTACTTTGTGGGGTGTCTATTTGAAGGAAGTATTAATGATTAAAATTCACAATTCTTCACAGCTCTATACGAACACAGTAAGATACCAAGGAAATATTAAGTCGAAGTTTTACCCACCACAGAAGTAATTTTTTTTTAAATACAACGTCACTTATATGTCTGTGTTAAAAAAAATAAAACCACATGAGAGCCATACTTAATATTTTTTTCTGTTTTTCTAAGCTCTGTGGCGGGCGAGGTTAATACATATGCGACACCAGCGCCTCATCCTGGAAGAAGCGGTTTTTTGTAACTTCTAAATTTCTTTGCGCACGCGAAATTATTTTGTTTGTTATTTATTTTACAGCCTATTTTACAAAATTAAATGAAATTAACATATACAGCATATTATATATATTTATATATTAAAAAGACCAACATATAACATGGCAAAATTTGCCACAGAAATATTTTTTTTTTTAATTATGTCTTAGCTATTATTATATGTCTGTGGAAAAGTGCAAATACACGGTGCAGGGTCATAACCTGCCACCAGATGGCTATTGCCAATGATTTTTTTCTCTCTGGCCAAACCAATGTATGAGAAATGTCAAGAGCTGTGCATTGCGCATGGAGAGTAATAAGTACCTTTGTACAACTGGAAGGTTCACTGAGACTCAGAAATTCAGCGAGCCGAAAGAGAGGCTCGAAATCGTGGCGCGTCCCTTTCTGACGAGGGTGGCCATGTTAAACAAAATTCTTAGGACCAGTGAACCACATGTCACATGTCATGAGTCAGTGTGAAGGCAATTTAGCCTACTTTTGCCGTGAGTTGTGTGTGAGTCAAAATTACGTTCGTTTGCGCTCTTACGCCCCTACAATTACGCTACTAGAAAATCCATGTAGCTATTCCATAGGCTCAATAAAATATAATTCTATGTTTATAAACTAAGTAAAATAATACTTTAGTTTTAAAAAAACGATGCTTATTTAATTACTTAAATGCGTTATTGTTTATTTTATTTACTTATTGGGGACGAACAAGCTCAGACGGGTGATCAGTCCACTCATGCCGGGACCATTTCACCCAATTACCGATACCCGTATGTATAGGGTTTTGAGTCACCTGGTAACTCACGTTGGTGGCGACCCACTGAATCTACCTGTTACTTTGCAATAAAAAAACTGCCCTATATTTCGCTCAGATCATCCTCAGATAGGGCGTCTGAGCCCAATACTTCTCGGCGCAAGTCAGCATAAAGCTAGTTTAATAATCCGCCCGGTAATCCTCAGGTTGGAAATGTAAGCTACATATTACGAGTTATTTAGTTAAAATTTCCCACGAATCATACCAATCCATTTTTTTCTTAATTCTATACTTTGCGGTAATCTGAAAAAATCTTTGTTAGGATACATTTATTTTCTTTATAATTATTATGCTTTTAAGTCACCCTACTACCAGAAATGAAAACTTTACCCGTGGAGGAAATCCTCACAACCTGGGTACGATTTCCCTTTATTACCTCTAATAGCACAACATTTATTAACCATTCATGTCAAACTCCAATAATAATAATTATTAAAAACAATTAAAATTCACTTTTTGATAAGGCGCTACAGAAAAAAAAAGCGGTTTTGTTTAATTTGTGTTGCTAGTGTATTGAACTAATATTTATTTATTTTCAACAAAATTCAACAAAAAGTACTGGAAGATTGTTTCATGCTATTACGCCCTTAGAATAAATGGACGCGTTCGCGTATGTAAGGATTCATCGAAACACAAATTGCAATTGCAAAAGGTCTAATGACAACTGCCGGTTTTTATATGGCATGTTTTGTAGTATGAAATCAAGAATTTATATTTAATATATTGGTGTATATTTTTGCACGTCATCGCATTGATTTCTGATTACATGACGCATTGCGAAGCGGAAAACATTTGACATTAGAATCGCCTACGTCGTCATTGTAACAGCTACTTCGCAGCTACTTGCGAACGTGCTAGATAAGGATGCAACTATACTAATCTCACTTAGTTTGAACAGACACCCAATACTTATATTACGCTCAGTCAGTACCAACTGACAAGTTTTTTGAAGTTTCGTTGCCGTATGCATTAACGCGTATGAATGACAAAGGCGTTATGGTAATTAACTAGTAGTTCGCCGCGAACTTAGACCTCAGTGATTGAGTTACTCGCGTTTTTATTGATATACTGATTTCGACTTTTCTAACATAATTCAGTTCCCTAAATAAAATCTAGATGGCGTTATCCAAAGTTAGAACACGCTATAATTTCGTTTGCTACATAATCGCGGACATTTTTATTAATGGATTTCAAAAACTATCCTTTGAACCGATTTTGATGCCAGCAACGAACTTGAAAAATTCTATTGATCATTTCCTAAAGCATGCCTACCAAATTTCGTTATCAAAATTTGGTACCAATCGAGTCCCTCTTTGGCAGTTATCGCGTGTACAAACATACTATTTTTACATACATACAGTACATACATACATACAACGACAATGTGTTTCGCCCCCAACTCGATTGAGATCTTCGCGCTCGCTATCGCCTGCTCGGTCAAAAATGGTATTCTTCATCACAAAAACGTTACGACATAATCTTCAATTATTAAACTACGATGGTTGCAATTTTTCATTAAAAACTTGAATGAATAATTGATACTAATTTGATAAGGCGCCATTGACATCTACTGTACCTAGTGTAAAAGCTGCCTAAAAAGTTCAAAATTACCGATAGCTGACCAAGATCTTCGTTGTACTATAACGTCAATAAGAGATACAGCCAAAAACAGTGTCAGGTAATTGTGTTAACTGAAATTTCTAATGAGTAATTATTCTCATACAACACACAATGACTCGATTTCTGTAGTAAGGTTATCATCAGGTGACTTCCAGTAATTCAGAAATAAAAAATAGCCTATACTGCCAAGCTATACATCGAATCGTTTCAAATAAATCCGTCGAGTGATTTTGTACCGAAGGCGTACATTAGTAACAGACATTTGTAAAAACTCAAAAAATAGTTTCACTTTACACACGTTTTTATTATAACAAAGAAAAATAAAATCTTAATACGTAATTTGACTGGCCACAGTAAACCATGATATACTGCATGTACAGACCCGTAACAACATTCTTTCTGTTGACTTATTTCATCTCGGTGCCTGATAATTACAAAAACAATATCAATTTAGTTGTCCTTCATGGTATCCAATAAGTTACGTATTAACGGACATGGTTGGTTCTTCCTGTAGGTAAATGCGGCAATCAGTAAATTAAGAATTAAATTCTTAACATAACTGAGTGAAAAACAATGATTGAAGTAACTTGAGACACGTAATTTCAATCTAGTTTGTTTTAAGAACGGTACTATTCAAACATTAATTGCGATATTTTTTTTTTAAGTGAAAATACTTACATATCACCTTACATGAAAATCCGCGCGGCAGCTTGCAGTACGCTACTTACACGCTAATAGTAATGGCGTATTTAACTCGCTGACTGACTTGTGAGACATCACAACTAGAATCAACGTTGTTTGTAATTCTTTTTTACCATGTGTAATTGAATCTTTTTTGTTTATACTAGGATAGATAATTACATAAATCATTAAAACAATTGATTACCGCCGTAGTTTTCTTATTATTTGCAGCCTAAACCGAAAACTTACGGAATTCCGTACACTTACGTAATATGGTACACCTACCTCAATCACAGTACTTTCGTACATTCATAAGCTGTTCGTTATTGATTTCATATTCGTTTTACGTATGACTCACATCAATTCTAATCGCTGCATTACAATGCTCTGGAATAGCTGTTTACGCTCCGCGCTATCCTTTTTTACTAAATTAATGCGAAAACTTTCTTAATCTGCTCTGTTCTAACTCAACTTGCTTGTGATATATACGCTTTCCACCAGGATACTATAGGTAGATAAGTGTACACAATGGATAAATGAAAATTGCTAAAGTTGGAAAGCTCTTACTTGAACTATGCTTTGCTCTTACGGTGGCGAAGTAAACTCCCTCTGCACCTGCTGCTGCTGCTGATTACAGCGGTACTCCTCTTTAGGAGGTACCACTGGAATGATGCTGCCAGATGAGATCCAGAGCTACCTGCTCACCTGCTAATGCTGTCTGATGAACAATCAACACTGCTGCTGCTAAAGTCACTAGGGTCACTGCTGCTGTTGCTAAATAGTTCACTTATAAGTTTACTTTGCTGCTGCATGCTAGATGACACTGCATTATCCAAAGTCAATGTCACTGGTATCGAACCTCGCACGTGTAATACCGATATACTCGGACACTACGCGAGGTCTCTTTTAAGGCTCGAAGGACCAAAATGTGGGGATACCGTCAACCCTCAGTTATGAATTGCTGATTTAAACGACCTGGAGTTTCTGCTTCACAAAACAATGTTTATTTTGATTTACGTAAACTAATTGCAGATAATTAACTTAATGATGGATGGCGCGTGTGGTGTCAATGCGGATCTTATGCATGACCAGCTGGGATCGCCACGCGCGGACTCGCGCGCGGCGTCAGCACCATTTGCTGTTAGAGGATTACCTCGAACAGATAGATAGATAGATATTACCGATTATATCTACAATATTGTCATAAAATCACATTGCAAAAAATCGTTGATTACCACAACACGGTCATCAGTAAAAATCTGGGCTACTTTCCACAATCTGGTAACTCTTTGTCCGTACACACACATTTATTTATTGACAGGTCGCCTCCTCTAGAAACAATAGTGTAAGCGTGTACGAACCGTACACCGGTGCGCTGGGTGTCGAACCTACGTCCCGTCTGTTCCAGCACTCCCGCTCAGTGTAAAACGCGGCGCGGTAGGCGCTCGAGACTGTACCACAAAGAAACAGATAGAATGAACGGTGGTAGACATGGGTAACTCCGGACTCGAAGATTCAAATGAGCCGATTCATTAGCCGGAGTCGAAACCCTTACTTAGTCCGAGCAATTCTTATCGACTCTGGAGTTATTAGTCTTATTAGATCCGCGTTCCGCCGGGATTCGTTCGCGGTGCTGCCGCCTGTCGGGTCGCGTTTGCCACTTGCGTCGCGACTCGCTAGCGCCAGCGCCAGCTGGCTCTCGGACTCGGGAGGAATCGGATAACAGATATTATCATAGAGTGAGATGCGAACTGATTTTTATGGACAAAGAACGAGACCGATGGACAGTGGATAATTTTTTATTGTGTACACTGTTGATTGCTTTTTAAGTACTGCATTCTTTTCCACGCATAAAAATTTTTATGTATCTTTTATTTTCATGAAAAATTGAAAACAAATACTAATGTAAGTACTTACAGTAAAATTACCTAAGCAGTATTAGTTTGACAGTCCTAAGCCTGGAAAACAGTACTGTTGAAACGGGTAGGTACCGAACGGAGTTGAACGGACATCTGTGAGCGGGAGCCGATAAGGGAGTAGGAATCATTAAGAGGAGTCGGTACCGAATGCGGATTAAGATTCAGTGGACCGAAACACGCCTCGGAGTCGAGATTACCCATGACTAATGAACGGACGGTCAAAGAAACAAAATATTCGGTCGTATTGCCCAGCGGTACAGTCGAGCGTGGACGAAACGAGCGTACGGACAAAGCACTATTCTATACACTATGAGCTCCAGCACTATTCTTCAGGCTTCTTTCTTTCTTTGCTTCTGTCTTCTGTTTCTTCTTTTTCTTCACCGAGAACTGGAGCGAACTGTTGCGTACTGTGCGAACTGTGTACGCGATGTTTTTTTTTTTATCGAAGCCTACTTGCAGTTGGTCGCTACGTCGACCTTTACTGTTTCACCGGAGGAAATATGGCGACAGCCTCGAGGGCCATACAGCCGAAACAGTAACAGCACAAAGGGCTCCCAGGTGGGAACGAACCTCGGCTTTGGGCGTTACTCACAAAGCGGCAGAGCGGTATATTGCTCAATTTGCCTGAAGGGCCTGAGGGGAAAAACGTCCTGGTGCCGCCGGGCGGTACCGTGTGAACGTTGAAGCGGTCCTACTACTTCGCACTCGATTCCGGCGAGAGTGCGGTGTCTGTCGGAGTTACCCTGATTCCCTACTATTACCTCTAGAGTGATCGGAAGGAGGATTAGCAACCGTAATGGGGTCGTCTGGATCGGTAATGATTCGTGCCGCGGCCGTCGGTGCCGGAATCGGCGGAAATTCGCGGCGTTGATACGGTAATCGGCTGCGCGCCTGATTAGCGGATTTGGGTGGGAGGAGGAGCGCTCGAAAAAGCGTTCCGAGCATTCCTTGAAGTAAGCGGACCATCGAGGGAAGCTCGCAGGTCTCTGTGCAGATCGACATTTCTCGCGTACCAGGGAGCCCTGGTCGCGCGGCGTGTGAATCATTTGGACCACTTGCAACGGCGCAAGCTGGAGGGAGCTGCGCGTGCGAAAACAACACTGGCGTAGGACATGACGGCAGCTGATGCAGGCCTTGTAGAGTATGTCAGCTTATTTCAAAGCGACATTCTGGGATGCCTGATGATGACGACGAGAGCCGGTTCAGAATGAACGCGGCCCGGTTTTTGACTCTAGTGATATGAGGTCCAAACGTCAAACGAGAGTTTTGAGTGTGACACCTAGGTACTTGGCTTTATTCGCCCAAGCGAATGGGCTTGTTGAAGAGACTGAGCTGGCCGAGCGATGTTAGTGCTCCGCGCTGGTTTTGTTGACGGGTCAGTGCGAGGGGATCCTTTGAAAAGAGCACTGCTGCGCTTTTCTCCGGATTTACCTCGATTCTCCACCGTCTGAACCAAATAATGAGCGCGTTGATGGCCTTTTGGAGACGTGAGGACACGTTCGCCTTGAACTTGTCGGAGGTGTAGAGGGCCGTATCGTCGGCGAAAAAGGGCTAACTCAAACATTGGGAGTTTTGGGGGATGTCCGCCGTGTACAGAGAGTACAGGGTCGGAGATAGCACGGAGCCCCGTGGGACTCCTGCTTTGATGGGACGTGGCGACGAGAGGCAGCCTTCAACTTTGTACCGAAAGGTGCGATTTGGACAGAAAGTCTTGTATGGTGTTCACAAGACCGTCTGGCACTCCCATCAGAGCGAGCTTGAATATCAAGCTTCGCGTGCCAGACCATGTCAAATGCCTTCGATACATCGAAGAAGACTGATCCAGGGATCGCTTCGCCATAAGGTTTTCGTGGATGTGCGTTCCGTGATGCGGTGCACTTGTTGGACGCAGTCGTGCTTTTCGCGAAAGCCGAACTGTTCGTCAGGGATAAGTCCGTTTGTCTGTACGTAGTCCTTGAGTCGGATGGCTATGAGCCGGCCATAGAGCTGTACGCGAAGGTGCTGTGCGTATATTTATTCAAAAATGGCGAGCGCACTCTGTATATGTATGCGCCAGCCAGTCGAGCCAATAGGAACGCGGCGTTGACCTACGCGCGCGCCCCTCTGTCCGTCCGTCGCCCATGCTCTATGTACATGAGCCATTTATTTACTATAAACACTGTTATTACATATGTAACTATCACTATTAATCTATATCTATCATAAACTATCTATATATCTTATTAAGAAATCTATTTACATAAAAAATCTATAGAAAACTGTTATCTTATCATAAGCTAAGTTGTATATCTCTGTATGCTATGTACGGGGAAATAAAAGTCACACAAGACTATCTCTTTATTTGGCGACTTATTTAACTATAATCTATACTAACTTAACCTATTTACTATAGCTAAGGGGAATAAAAGACGAACTATACGATATTTTATTTACAACTTAGCCTATGTTATTCTAACTATATACTATTCTAAACTATCGCTTGTCGGCTGTCACGAACAATAAGATCGAATAGAAATGAACGTAAGTCTCAATACAAAAAAGTCTGCCACTTACGGTGGGGGAAAGCTGCGCGCGGAATAGCCAATGCTTGAATGTATCGATGTTGAATATTCGATAAAACGGTGATAAAATTCTAGACTGTTACGAGGTTGGTTTCATAGTTTTTATACTATGGGTAACAAAATATATATAACACTAGCTTAAGCCCGTGGCTTCGCCCACGTGAATATATTTTATAGATTTTTATTTTTCTCGAACGATCCTTAAATGTTTCCGAGATAAAGACTATCTTATGTGTTACTCTATAACTTCCTGACAATAGTGAATTACGCGCGGACGAAGGTCGCGGGCACAATCTAGGATTAGTATTTTATGTATTGATGGAGGTAGAGAAATTGTAGAACAAGTTATTTAATTCCTATACAAGCAATAAAAAAATAAACACCTTGGACAATTTCAAGGTGGTATGGCATTCTGTCTTTTATTGTTTGATTGTATTATAAAACAGGAACTTTCAAAATGCTGGAAACATACTGTGCTAGTACGTTTAGGAGTCCATTTATTGGGGATCCTTTCATTTCTCATAAAGTTAATAATCATAATATTGTTTGTCATAAAGCCTTTCTCATAATTTTTTTATCATAATATTTTATTCAAATAATATTTATTGTAATAATATTTGTTTAGTCATAATCATAGATTGTCATACAGATTTTTTTTATAAAATGGTTTATCATAATGGATTTGTCATAATTGTTATTGTCATAAACATAGTTTATTTTTTATTTTGTTCATCTTTTATTTTGTTGATGACAATTAAAGTTATTATTGATATTTGATTATACTTCAAATACTAGTATAGGTTAGGGTGCGGCGGGGGTGGCCCTTGGGCCACCCCTAAGCCGCGAACATAAACAAAAAAAAAACAAAAGCTTAACAAATCTTACCTATTCTCTGAGTGCAACCGAATATTATGAGTTCTCTTTTCTCTGTACATTATGAGTATTACTATTATGATTAAATTATATTATGATTATTTATGTTTATGACAATTTGTATTTATTACAAAACAATTATGTTAAAAAAATTCTTAAAAAAAAATTATTATAATTTTAATTTATATTAATTACGATTATGTGAAAAAACATTATTTATTACAAATATTTTTATGAGAATCATTAGAGACCCCATTTATTGTCATTCCCATAAGCTTGTATCTACACAGTCATATTTACTATGTCTTTAGGGAAACTGAAAAACAAAATTACCTACGCATAGAATACAAACTAAAACACAAAAAAACGAGCCCCTCTGGCATGATAGGCTATCATTACTGAGTTTCTGTCGGAATTTCTTCCCAGTGAAGTCGTCATAAAATGCTAGTAGTTTGTAGCTTTGGATTTGTAATATGATACAGTTTATCACGTACAGACAAGTATCCTATTCACGATTATTTTATTTATGTATTAAGCATGCTTATATAAAATATTAATTTTAATTATTTAGATTAACGAGTTTTAAAAATTTATTTACGTAAATGCATTCGAAGGTATTAAAAACCTAGCAGAAAAAAGAGGATTATTAATACATATCGTATCCAAAACGATTCTCTTGTTAATAAAAGTGTCGATAACACGTACAGTTGTTATAGTGATGTCCCATCACTAGCTGACGTGTCAAACAGTGTTGCTAGAGTCTGAAGTTAAAATTGCCTATTTTTTAATATATTAACAACTAGAATAACGTTATTTTACCACAGATTACTAAATAGTTATTTCATAACAGATACATCACTCCCATACTAGAGCAAAAATACCTACGCTATAATAGCCTTTAAAATTCTAATAATAATACCAGGTGTTTGCAGCGAGAAGAAAGAAGATTTGAAAGCGCTGTATTTGAAAGTATATTACAGCGGCCGTGATTGCGCTCGCTCACGTCCGTCTTCATCTAGTGACCAACGCTGAATGAGACCCACGAACGTGTAGACAGCATCACGAAACTCTCGCCGAGCGCATTAGGCCAACGCGTTGGCCCAGCGTCTGTCTAGTGGGCCCTTAACAAAATTTAAACAAAATAACCATCACAGGTGAAATGTTATGTTGTTCTTTTGAAGATTGGAGGTATGTGACCTTTTTTGCACTCCGAAGCACTGCAACTCGGCGTTTTTGTTGGAGATTATCACGCGCACTCAGCAAGTAGTCGAATGGCGGCCATTGGCCGACAAAGTAGTTTTATATAGGTAACGAGTATGAGCGCGCTCTTGTACTTTTGCCAGAGGGGAAATGACTGTAAAATCCATTGGTATTTAATCTGAGGTCGCCGCCATTACGATGCTTCACTTGTTTTTTAGTGACATTACGTCCGGTTGTATATATAGCATGGAAGTAGTAAGTACTTTGTGCAAAGGTACTTATTACTTCTGACTTTGACGTTGACAGGTTGTCGATGTCGACTGCATGGAAGTAATAAGTACTCTTATTACTTCCATGGTCGACTGTCGTCGTAGCGTAGTCGTCAGTTCCATACGTCATAGTCTAAGGTCTGTCCTGTGAACTACTGTGAAGTGAAGTCTTTAATCACTTAAACGTAAAATCTATTTATTCTTACCAGTCCTATCATGTAAACAATCTTCACAGTACTTTTTTTGAATTTTGTTGAAAATAAATCAAATATTAATTCAAACCTAAACATTCAAAAGTAAAACATTTATTAACCATGAAAGTAATTTCCTAAAAAGTCAATTTTAATTTATATTGTTGTAAAATCATAAAAATACATGGTAAGATTGTTTACATGATAGGACTGGTAAGAAT
>JAEMBS010000328.1:0-28941 GCA_018467065.1 Ephestia elutella
TAAGTAAGACAGGAGAATAACTTTGATTGCGTATAATTCAGGGGCGAAGGTAATGAATTGGGCTATGACCATAATCCAAGCAGCGTGAGGACGCCCGTATATGAAGCAACTCCTATAAGCACAACTCCTTCTACAACTAGCACAACTACTACCACCACCACTACCACACAACGCCCTACTACTGCACCGTTCACTGAAGCTATGACCCCGTCTAGATATACTACAAGGTACTACAAAAGAAAATTAGATCTTCTATCAAATTCATCCAGGCTTGAACCATATTTCAAATTCATTCTTCATAACATAATAATATTATTATATCACAATTCATTTTCACTAAGCAACCTTTAAATGAAACTAAAATCCCAATAATACTATTGATCTACTAACTATTAATACAAAGATTAACTATCTAATCTTCTAATAATAAATTAGGATTATTTAAAGGTTGCTAAAACGTGTAAATACGTCCAAGTAATTTATTATCTAAAATCTTTTTGTTTACTTCTTACTTATAACTATTTACGTGCTAATCAAGTATAATTTGATATATATTTAAAAACTTTCCAGTCGGCTTTTGTGGTATCTTTGATCCTTTTTGTCCTAAAATTATATGTCCAATGTAAACTTAAAGAATAACATTATATTTCCGCTTACTAAACTCAATATATAAGCAAAAAAACAAGGCCATGTATTTTGTAACAAGGCCTCTTATTAAAGTATGCTACGTATGTAAATTGCATTATAGCTTAAATTAGAAAGTTTTGTTTTGCTTTGTATTCAACAGATCACCCACCGATGAAAGTCCTAATGTAGAACCTCATTCCAGTCCGAATCCTATAGACGAGCCCGATTCCGATTCGTCAATTTCCTCTACTCCACCTTCTGTTATAAATTTCTCCACCCTAGCCAAACCATTTGAAAAGACTGACAATGTGCACCGACTACAAGAGACTTTATCTTCCACCGAACGACTTCCAACTTTTAAACTTTCTTCAACTGTGACTAACAATAATAATACAAGCGATGTGGAAGTGGTGTCATCAAAACCTACACATGAGGGTAAACAAATTATATCACTAACATCTGGTTTTTCAATAAGGCGCAATCCAAATAATACTAATAATCCTTATACGTTAACAGTTTTGACTCGACCATTTTCATATTATAATAAATCACGTGGTAGTTTTTCGGAACGAAGTAATAGCAAAGAACAGGCTAAAGAAACTGGATTCAATTACAGTTCTGATATTGATAATAGTAAAAAGGCTCCCTTATCTAAAACTGGAAATGGTAAAATCAGTTTTGCTTCTACTGAAATTATGACTAAGCGTAAAGACTTTAGTCCAGAAGTTCAAGATGAAGATATAACTATATATGAAAGACCTACAATCAACCCTACGACTCTTTCGAAACTTACTTTTTCACCAAAAACAACATCTCAATCAGGCAAATTTTATATTAAATCAGTAATTAAACGGCCTGTACCATTACACATTAGTAGAGGGCCAAATAAGGAATCGACAGAAAATAATATCAATGCCAATATTTTAATAGATGCAGCTTTACGGAATGTAAATAATAAAGAACTTTCGAAACCTTCACAAATTGAAACAACTGCTGAAATTAACAAACAAAATGAAGAAACTTGGGAAAAACCACTTATATCGCCATATGAAACTCT
This sequence comes from Ephestia elutella, assembly GCA_018467065.1. Classification (NCBI taxonomy): domain Eukaryota; kingdom Metazoa; phylum Arthropoda; class Insecta; order Lepidoptera; family Pyralidae; genus Ephestia; species Ephestia elutella. Next base: position 1,685 of record JAEMBS010000328.1, read on the forward strand.
GAATAAGTTGAGAAATAATGATAATATCGATAATAATTATAAGGATGCCTATATTACAAGTACTACATCAATAAGGCCAATCGAATTATCACATGAAAAGTCACGTCGAGGTCCATCGTATTATAGTTATCGAGTTATTGATGTGCCAGATCAGACTACTGAAGTATTTAGTGGTACTGTAAAAAATGTTTTAAAGGCTTTCTTTGATACGTTTGTTAGTAGTTCGCCAAAATATAAAGAAGAATTTCCCAGTACTACAGTTAAAGTTTCGACAACTTCAACAGAAAAAGTTGTTAATATTGGTAATCAAAAGAAAACACCAAAATACCATGACAATAATATCCCACCGCGATCTAATATCAAACGTTTACAAGTAATGACGGAACCAACTATCAATACATTTATTTTATCTAATGACGATATGGAAAGATTAACTGAGAAAAATATCAGAGTCAATGATTTCTCATCATCGACAACAACGGCTTCCACTAATGATCCTGTAGTTCCACCAACGACTCCAATGTTAGAAAGTTCGACTAATAATGAATTTCGTTATGATATTAATCCAAATAGACATTCGTATGATTCTTCCAAATTTGTTTCACTCGTTACGAGTAAACCTGATTTTGAGAAATCACATAAATTTCATAAAATTATAAATGAAGAACCATCATCTGAACATTATGATGAAGATTATGTATTAAGTGGACTTAACAATACTTTTATTGAACCAACAAAACAGACCAAAACAAACGTGGAATTCGTGACTAACGTAATAAATGAAATAGCATCGACTACAAGTACAACCAAATCGACAGTAACTGCAAAACTTGACAGACTAACGTCGACGACAAAAAGTATACCCTTTCCCACACGTGCCTCGCGAGTCAATCCCGCCATAAAGTTAGCTGCGACAAACCCAGGAGGTGGGCGCAGGAGTTACCAATCTACGACCAAATGCTCATCAGACAACAGTCTGCAAGCGAATCCAAAATGCAACGAAATCAGATATCAGAGGTACATCACTCGCCGGCCAGTTGTCTAAGCCTGACGATTTTTCATATATATACGTATTTATGGAAGGTGAAGGCTTCGTCAGTCCTTATTTTCTGCCTGCGAAGTAACTAGCATGAAAACTTGATGGACTATCTTTTAATGGCACCCACCGCTAAAATCTGTCGCTTTATAATACTTATCATTGGGGGACTTCAAGTCGGTTGAGTTGATTAGTGAATTGTTAACTCCTGACGTGACCATTTCCATTTCCTGCACTGAATTGGCAATGTAGTAGTTTGTAGATTACAAACTGTTGTAGATTGTAACGTTGTGTTTTTTATGCTTTAGAAAGTTCCTCAATGTGCTATATTTATATTATTTTTAAGTATGTAATTACTATTTGCACCACATTGCAAACCATCTTTAGTTAGTAAGAGCACCGTTATCACAAATACTGTCGCGTAGCTACCTATCAATATTTTCTTTACATAGTTATATTATAGCATGATTATATGACGTAACTGTTGTTGAATTTTAGTGTATTATATGTAAATATACTTAATTGTAATTTATAAAGATTTTCCAATGAAAAACATTTTTATTCAACTAAACATTTTTTTTATTTTAAAATCATTTCATTTTATGTTCAATATTGTTTGTTATAAATTTATGCTTTGTCTCTAAAATCACGCCTACTAACTCTTATAATCCACGTGAACTTTTCACTGGAAAATATATATTTTACAGGCCAGCAAGTACCAGAGGTCGTGGGTCAGCACATTACTCTACCCTGAATGGAGAAGCACCCCAGCCAGTACCGAATAGGGGAACACCACCAACGTTAGACCTGATACAACAACTGTCTTATCGTGCTTCTAGTTACTCCTTACTTTGCTTCTTCCATTTACTATTACCTCATAATTTATGCACTAAACATTATTGAAATCTCAAGAGCTTAAAAAATGTAGCTTTAAAATATTTTTAAGGTTTTTATATTTATCTGGTTTAATTTATTTCTGATTCTATTATCATTCATTTCTTTATGACAATTGTAATCTTTTTAACATATTCTTTTTCTAAGCAGTCGCAGCCGCCCGACTTTGAAGCCATCGACGGCCATCGTATCTAAAAGCACAGAATTCGTGGACATTTACACGAATCCACCTAGCAGATCCGCACCGGTTTACCCTCAACCGACTCCTGATAAGACAGCAGCTAAATGTAGAAAGGATGTGTGCTTATTGCCTGACTGCTATTGTGGTGGCAGGGACATTCCAGGTACGATGAAACTAACATTTACCGAAATATTTCTTTATCTATATATTTACTAGTTACCAAATTTTCACGGTATAGCGGTAATAGCTCTGCAAGTGAAATACCTATTTAGTTATAACATCATTATAACTGAATCTGAAAAAAAACGTGGAAAAGGGTCTAAAAAGCCCACTTTTAAAAATTCATATTGTTATGAGTTTGTATAGGAAACGGATCATATTGTGATTTGTCAAAGTGCCATGTTTAGACCTTCTGTTTTGTTCAGCTTTGGATAAAATAAAGGTGGAAGTATACTCGTATTTATCATATACATGATTATGAGATTTAATTGCCTTGACATTTCGATAAGTGCTATAATGATTTTCTGCATTTATTTTTTCATTTTTGAACTTTCAATTCGCAATTATATTGGAAATTTATAATTTAAGGTTAAAGACAATCAGCGACTACAATTTTTATGTTTTACATCTGTGGATATATAAAATCTTGTAACTTATTTTTGCAATTTAATTGATCTAGGAAATTTGCCAGTCGAAGAAGTACCTCAGATCGTTCTAATGACTTTTGATGATGCTGTGAACGATTTGAATAAAATGTACTACGAAGAACTTTTTGAAAAAGGTAGAATTAATCCCAATGGGTGTCCGATATCTGCCACTTTTTACGTCTCTCACGAGTGGACAGATTACAGTCAGGTTCAAAACCTGTATGCCGATGGTCACGAATTGGGCTCCCATACTATATCGTAAGTTTATAAAATTGTAGGTCTATTCTTTGGACTGGATCTTCTGTATCTTTCAGTTTTTCTTCGACGAGAACGACTAACATTATACCCTTACCCATCTACGTGACTTAGGTGAGATAATCTTTCTGAATAATTACTAATATGTTTTTTTTTCTTTTTTCCTTCTCTTATCCCTTCTACCTAATACATTTTCCTTTTCCTGGCACGAATTGATCTTTACCTAAACCGCTCGCACAAACTTCCTATGACAAAACAGGCGATTTACAAGTGGAGAGTGTCCCGCAAATTGTTCTTCTGACATTTGATGACTCTGTGAACGATTTGAACAAGGGTCTGTACACAGACCTGTTTGAAAAAGGTCGCGTGAATCCAAACGGTTGTCCGATCTCGGCCACGTTTTACGTTTCACACGAATGGACAGATTACAGCCAAGTACAGAACTTGTACGCTGCCGGACATGAGATGGCCTCACACACAATTTCGTAAGTTTATGAAGACTATTGTTCTGCACAAATCGTTCATATTAAAGCACCGACGCTATAAGACCATCAGTGACATTTTGACATTGTATTTTTTCCCACTTTTATCTGCCTAAACTTTTTTATAACAATTTTAATAACACTTCAATTAAATGGTTTTCTTCAATTTCTCATTTTAATAATTTTTCTTTCCTTGTTTTCATGAAATCTTTTAAAATTAAAAATTTCTTATTTTTTGTAAGAAAGAATTATCAATAACATATAATTTTACGAATTACAGTCACAGTTTTGGAGAACAATTCTCTCAAAAGAAATGGAATAGAGAAGTTGGTGGTCAAAGAGAAATTTTAGCTGCTTATGGCGGTGTTAAACTGGAGGATGTTAGAGGCATGAGAGCTCCTTTCCTCTCAGTTGGAGGCAACAAGATGTTTAAGATGTTATACGATTCGAACTTTACTTATGACTCATCTATGCCCGTTTACGAAAACAGACCACCTAGTTGGCCGTATACTCTGGACTATAAGTTATTCCATGATTGTATGATTCCTCCGTGTCCGACTAAATCTTATCCTGGTAAGCATTGTATTTCATACTCTAAATTTATGTGCAATAGAACTATTTAAAATCATCAAAAAAATAATATTTATATTTAATCAATAAGAATGAGAATGAGGTAACCAAGCAAACTATGGCACATTGAATGTCTTGCCCAGCGTGCCCTATTACCTGTACGCTAAAAGACCTTTATGACGCAACAGATAATACTATATCTGTGGCGTCATATTGGTCATCACAAAGACCCGCCGAGTTGACACGCTAAAAAGAAGAAGAAGGTAACCAAGCAAACTTTAACTTGTTACTAGGTGTATGGGAAGTTCCTATGGTGATGTGGCAGGATCTGAATGGCGGAAGATGTTCCATGGGTGACGCCTGTGCTAATCCTCCAGATGCCGAAGGTGTCTACAAAATGATTTTGAAGAACTTTGACAGACACTATACTACCAACAGGTATGTAAGACTCATTATCAAATTTAGAAAACGATATCTTTTGATATAAGATGTTGTGCAGGTCAAAATCGATTACTAATGATATGGAAGTATATATTTCTTTAATTTTAAACCAACATTGCCCGCGGCTTCGCCCGCCTGAATTTCCCACGGGAACAGTGCTTTTACCCGGGATGAAAGGCACCCTATTTCCTTTTCAGTACTTCTAACTGTGTGTATGCGAAATTTCAGAAAGAATGGTTCGGTGGATAAAGCGTGAAGAGGTCCACAAACAAACAAACTCACTTTCGCATTTATAATATTAGTTGGGAGGATTAGGATCTATCATCATCATCATACCTTTATCTATACAAATGCGATAATAAAGTAAAGAAAAAAAAAATTAAGAAGGTGACGAGATGTCTTAAAGCAACCAACTCTCAGCAAGTGTAAATGATATTCTATTAAAAAATAAGTCTTGCCTCCGCCAAATAACCACTTCATGTTGATCAACTAGTTTACTTGTATCATTTTCAGGGCTCCATTCGGATTGTTCTACCACGCTGCCTGGTTTACTCAGCCTCACCATAAGGAAGGTTTCATCATGTTTTTGGACTTTATCAATCAGATGCAAGACGTTTGGATCATCACGAACTGGCAGGCGCTACAGTGGGTCAGGGACCCCACTCCAATATCAAGACTTAATAACTTCCAGCCATTCCAGTGTAACTACCAAGTAAGTATTATGTTTCTTTAATTAGCTATTGGAAGCGCTGTTACATGTTTTGAGTATTGTACCATTATTTTATTTACTAGTCATCCGATTCTATGAAATAATTAACTATTGTTTTTGTATGATGTGATATTAATATATTTCTTTATATATTTCAGGACCGTCCGAAGAAATGCAACAACCCTAAAGTTTGCAATCTTTGGCACAAATCAGGAGTAAGATATATGAGAACATGTCAGCCATGCCCTGAAGTATATCCTTGGACCGGCAAGACCGGCATCAGATCTTCACGAATCGACAACGACAATGGAGAATAAATCCAACTCGCAAAAATATACATACTAGAAGTTTAGAAATTTCTTGTGAATTGTTGATATTAAATTACAAAAAATATGACAAGCCTAAGAGGCAATCATAATGATATAAATTATTAAACAGACGAAATTGTTTTGTCACCAACTGAGTGCCATTTAGATTTGATGGTCACAAAGCAAGATTTCATATAACAATTTCTTAGCTCGAGTTGTGATTGAAATGCAGGTTTTCATTGTCTATTGTATTGGAAACTGTGATATTAAGTGTTTTCAATTGTCTAGTGTGAAGAATGTGTCAAGATTTTTTTTATACTTGCATGTTTTAATACTTAACGTTATGTGCAATTTTTTTTCCTATTTTTGTGTGTTTGTATTAGCATACATATCTAAATACTCCTTATTGATATTTTTATACTGTTAGTTTAATTTTTTTACTATATCGTGATGATATGTCGAATTATGTTTCAGTATTGTTCATTGTGTTAGAACTGTATTATTGACAGTCTATAACAGATTACCATTTTCATCATAATATTTAGCGAAAGCCATATTAAAATTTAGAAAGTAACTTTTCTAATCTTGCCAGCTTCGCGGTTGACACTGCCTTTTTATATTTGTAAATATAGATTAGTATTAGTATATAATTTTATATAATTATGCAAGGTATAAAATTTCTTGTGTCAAGGATATGTTTTAGGAGTCATTTTTTATGGAGTTTTACTAGAATGTGACTGGAACACATTGGAATTGATTTATAAAAAATTGTATCGTTATGTAGACGTCTGACCACATCGTTGTCTGTGATGTAGCACATGTCTATGTGACTGTTTGTTTAAACCGTCTGAGAGGGGGACGTCCTAATCAAATAGATTATAATAGAGAACTAAATTTAACAAGAGTTTATTCAAATTTGAATGAATACTGTATAGCAATATTTCTTTTATAACGTAGTACCTATCACACAGATAAAATGTTTTGGTATGATATTTATTACTGAAGCATTTGAAAGCGCTTGCTACGAATATATTTAAAATAAGATATATATTATTTATAAGTCCTATTACTGTAAATATTAGGTTAATATTTAAAATTGGCAAATTCTCTTTTTATAAAAAAATCAGACGCGGTTATCTTGTCAATACGATGCATCTGGACATGCCTTCCTAGCACTGCGATCCTTTTATAAGATGTCGAGGTGATTTTATTTTTCGATTTATATTTATGTACAAGAATTGTAAGACAACTGTGACCAGTGCTAATGATTAAAATGCTATAAAATTAAATGTGTATTATTCTTTACTAGCTTTTGCCCGCGGCTTCGCCCGCGTGAATTTCCCACGGGAACAGTGCTTTTTCCCGGGATAAAAAGTAGCCTATGTGCTATTCCAGGTCATTATCTACCTCTGTACCAAATTTCATCGAAATCCGTCCAGAAGATTTTGCGTGATTGAGTAACAAACATCCTCACAAACTCACAAACTCACAAAGTCACATCCAAACTTTCGCATTTATAATATTAGTATGGATAACCTTGTAATAATAACTAATCTTTTACTTACTACCCTGAAACTCAAGTATGAATAAAGCTGTTTCATTAATGAACTTACTTGCATAGGTATTAGTTACAGTCGGCTGCATATTGAGTTACCTTGATATGCCCTCTTATATAACCTCTGTTACCTTCGTAATAGCTGTAAATTTGATATATTTTGTCGACTGTACAAAAAGTACTGTTTCAATGAAGCCACAAAATTATAGTGTAATATGGCCTTTAACCCAAGAATTATATAAAATGCATCGACTGTCTCTGACCTTGACCAAGAAAAGCACACTGTTCTGATAAAAAATTTAATTTCAATCATAACACCTGCCTCATGACATTTCAATTCAATAAAGACCAAGGTCCATAAGTCCATAAGAGCACATGTCTAGCTGCTGTTGATATCATTGTATCTGATTCTAGTCTAGTTTTCATTTCGACAGAGAGTGTAGACAAAATGAGATATAAACTGTATTATTTTATTATTTCTCTACATCTTACTATTACAACATGCGAATTAATTGAATACTATCCATCGCAAAAACTGCTCGATGCAAATCTTATAAAAGAACCTTTAAATAGAATAGAAAATTATAAAAAATATAATTTTAATAAAAAACAGCATGATGAATCAGTCAAGTTCAGTAATCATATAACAAATAATAAAATAGCATGGAGACATTTTGATGAAAAAGAAAACGTGATGAAAAATATGACGAAAAGAGCTGTAGATCCAGTATTTCATGGACATCCGAAAACAAGAGAAGAACAGTGGAACGAACATTTTCTGAATAACTCTAAGGCATTTGATCAAAATCCTTCACTAATTGCATTAATACATAATATAACTATGACATATTTGAACGACTGTATACCAGTGATTCTCTATGATGACCAAATCAACTCTGCAGATGGTTATTTATTTCAGGATCTTCTTAGGGACTTCCCGATTTCCTACGTTCATGGATATATTAAAAAGAATAATCATCTAGAGGAACCGAGACTGTTGTTTGGAAGGAAAGAGTGTTTACATTTTATAGTATTTCTAACCGATATTATGAGAAGTGCACAGATTTTGGGTAAACAGTCGGCATGTAAGGTAGTCATTGTAGCGAGATCTTCGCAATGGGCAGTGCAAGAATTTCTTTTTAGCCCATTGTCTAGAACATTTGTAAATCTTCTTGTAATTGGACAAAGTTTTAAAGATGAAGATGTTGAAACAATAGTAAGTTTCGTATTATGAATAATCAGAAATATAAACATTTGAATTGAAAAATAATTTCAATATTTTGTAATTCAGGAAGCTCCATATATTCTGTATACACATAAGTTGTACACTGATGGCTTGGGTGCCAGTAAGCCTGTGGTGCTGACATCATGGGCACATGGGAAATTTTCAAGAGACGTTAATCTGTTTCCAATGAAAATGACTGAAGGGTACGCTGGTCACAGATTTGTGGTTGTCGCTGCTCACCAACCACCGTTTGTTTTCAGAAGGTAATATTATCTTCCATCATGAAAATAGTGTAGTTTCAAATGTCATGAAAAGTAATTATTGTTAATATACAATAAACTCTTTATTTAGGATAATAACAGACCTAGATGGTGGAAATCCAAGAATTAAGTGGGATGGAATAGAAATACGATTGCTGAAGTTGTTAGCAGAAAAAAATAACTTTTCAATTGAAGTTATAGAACCACGAGAACCAAACTTAGGGTATGTAACTATTGTTAAAAATTATCAGGCTTCATAGTTTTAGCTAGTTTATAGTTTTAACTTTTTTTCTTCAAAAGAAGATATTTCTTGTGAATACTAAGACGTCAGCAGATATAAATACAACACGACGTCTTCGTTTGAAATATAGTTGAAAGAAAGGTAAAAGGAAGGAGAGGTTCACTTATACACAAAAAGAATAGGTATATGAAATAAACAAAGGAAAATGTAAGTGTCATACAGAGTCATACATGTCATATCAAAAAAGCAAGAAATTTCACCAACTAGATCCTTAATTTTGCTATTAAAATTTATAATTATGATGTCCTTAGTCTTTTTCATATTTTACTTGACGTTTTTAGACCTGGTGATGCAGTTTCAAAAGATATAGCAATGGGTCGCGCAGATATAGGAATAGCTGGAATATATATAACGAGCGAACGAGCTAGAGACGTGGATATTTCCTTCAGCCATTCCCAAGACTGTGCCATTTTTGTAACGCTCATGTCTACAGCATTGCCACGGTATTTATTTAGAGTCTACAAAGCAAATGGCCAAATAAACAAACGTATTTTGTATATCGTTATTTTTCGTAAAAGGCAATCACTGAACTTAAGAATTCTTTAAGTCTTCAAGTACCTACTGATTTCTAGTTTCTGATAATACACACAATACTGACAGAATGCGATTTATGTACACGAAAAATAAAAACAATTGTAGATTATTTAAAAGAGATTGGTTGTTTGAACATGTTTTCTGAAGGATTTTTTTAAAATATTGTGAATTGTACAAAAATAAATTTCAACTATTCCGTTTTAGATATCGAGCAATACTTGGACCTTTTCACTGGCACGTGTGGGTAGCTTTGACATTTACGTATCTCATTGGAATCTTTCCTCTTGCTTTTTCTGATAAACATACTTTGAAACATTTGTTGCATAACAGTGGGGAAGTGGAAAATATGTTTTGGTATGTTTTCGGTACGTTTACAAACTGCTTCACGTTCGTTGGTAAGAACTCGTGGAGCAAAACTACGAAGATTACAACCAGACTCCTGATTGGTATGTCACTTTTAGAATTTTATTGTTAACAAACCCAAATCTATTTAGAAGATGATTAATTTAATTTATATTTTAGGTTGGTACTGGATATTTACAATCATAATAACAAGTTGTTATACTGGTTCTATAATAGCTTTTGTTACATTACCAGTATTTCCTGAAACTGTTGATACTATTGATCAATTATTATCAGGATTTTATCGCATTGGGACTCTGGGTAAGACTCTTTTTTCAGTAATCAGTGATTTAAGTGACCTACCCTACGAAGTGTTAACATTTCAATTCAACTTTATTTATTGTTTTAGACCGTGGTGGGTGGGAAAGATGGTTTTTAAATTCATCTGATCGGAAAGCGAACAAATTATTTAAAAAATTAGAATTTGTTCCTAACGTTGAAAGTGGCTTCAGAAATATAACTAAGGCATTTTTCTGGCCTTACGCATTTCTAGGATCACAAGCAGAACTTCAATATATTGTTCAATCAAACTTTAGTAAAACAAGGTAAGAGCTTATGTTTAATTGCTTTTATGAAGACTTCTTTGAAAGAAAAAATAATAGATTTCTTTGAAATCAATTATATTTTTTTCAGCTCGAAGAGAGCACAATTACATATTGCTGATGAATGTATTGTTCCTTTTGGAGTATCCATGGTATTTCCAAATAACTCCCTGTATTCAGTTAAATTAAGCGATGACATGAGAAGAGTATTTCAAAGTGGGCTGATGGATAAAATAGTTGATGAAGTTCGATGGGATATGCAGAGGAGTAGTACTGGAAAGTTATTAGCGGTATGTGACAAATTTACGTTTCAAGATTGTAATAAACTTACATTATGTTTGTAATAAATTTGTATTTTTGAACTAGGTAATACCTGGAAATTTCCACATAACATCTGCTGAGGAAAAAGGCTTAACTTTAGAAGACACCCAAGGAATGTTTTTGTTGTTAGCAGCTGGATTTCTTCTTGCTGCCGCATCGTTAATATCAGAATGGATGGGTGGAATCACAAAAAGATGTCGAAGAAGGAAGCCGCAATCAGCCATATCCCAAGAACAATTGATACCACCAAAAATTGGGGAAGTCGGTAATTTCAATTCAAGAGAATCAAGTGCTGAATCACGAAATACTTTAGAAGGACAAATAATAAATATTACTGAAGAGAACATCCTGGTACATGAACATTTTGATACCGATGTTTTTGAATCGACGAGGTCAAGTTCCGTTGATCTAGATAAAGAAGTGCAGGAGATATTTGAAAAGGATATGATAAGAAGAAACGTCATAAGAGGAGATACTATAGAATTGGATGATGATAGAGAACCAACTGCCTCTAAAGGAAACTTTGGTGATCATGTTAAAATATCTGAAATTAATTAGTTTTTTTAAGAAGTTTAAGATAGATTTAAAAATATTATTTGATGTATAAAAGTTAACTTTGCGTACCCTTTTAGCAGGACACATTTTTTTAGGAGCTTTTGTGATTATGACGTTTACTTACGCTAAAATATGGTTTGAGGCATGGTTTTAGAAATAAAGTAATATAAAAAAGAGGTTGTTCTATTAATTGATGATGTGAATGCCAATGCATCGAAAGATATTTAAGAATAATGATTCCTTACTTTTTTAAAATGTTTATTTATTCTAAAATATCTCTGCAGTTATATTTTTTACATAAATAAAATGTTTAATAAATCAAACACAATAATGACATCCAACTCTTTATTATCCTTCGAACAGTCATCAAAATAATTTATAACAATTTTTCTAACACTGTCGATTAACATTAATATTCATTCAGCCACTGAGATGTTCCATTCAAAGTACATATTATACACAGGGCAGAATTGGCTGCCTTGACACAGAATGCCGCAAGACCTAAAGTAATGCAATATTTGGCCCGGCCTTATCTTAAAAAATAATTATACATTATGACTTAAATTCCCAAGAGGCACCCATTGCTGGGCCCTCTCTCATTATCAGTAAAAATATCGATAAAATACAACAGATTTTGCATTCTTTGTAAATTCAAAAGAAAATATACTTAATACCTACCTAAGCATTTTGTTATATGTATTGCACAACTGATGTTACGACAGAAATTAATTTGAAATCGACTTGAGTATTTAAAGGATATGTATTTATATTCCTAAACTCTATTTGGGTTGTTCACAAAGCTGTGAAACAATAGCAAAACGACGGACACTGTGGAGCACGTGACTACTGTGGCGAAATCTGACAACGATTTCTATTACACTTATATCTACATATTTTTCATTAAATGCAACGAATTACTCATTCTAAAGGTAATAAGTTAACTGAATAAAACATACTGTTTGCTATTGGCACGCAGCGGGATATATACGGGTAAAACATACACAAAAGTAGGTACATCTACGAAACAAACCAAGCAAACTCTTTTTACAAATACACACAACACGGTTGTGCGTAGAAGGAAAATAGTACATTAAATATTAATAATAAAAGTGAACTCATTCCCGATAGTACAACTCACAACATCGGAAATTATGCTCCCAGTACCAGCTTACTGTTCATATATCTTATACAATGTAAGTCGATAGAATACGTGCATACGAAGAGATGATTGAAGTACTTCAAAACTTGTTCGATGACAGTACTACTGTCAATTATTTCACTTTATACATACCTCATACATTTCCCATAAATATTTTGTGCAAATCATTCATATTGACTATTGGAAATTCTGATGTATTATCAGAAATGGTGATAGGTATCTAGGTGACAACCAGGTGGCTATTAGTCTGTACACGATGGGGTGTAATGCCAGATATTTTTACATTGAGGAATTCAAATTTTCAAAAGTCTAATTTTGATTATTACATACAAAAAGTTGATACTGAACGTAGGAAAACGTTGTTTTAGGTTCAAACTCGATTGAGCAAATTCTAATACAAAGCATACCGTCAGGTAAATGAATTATTAGGAACGAATAACCGAATTAACTTCAGATAACGTAACCGTAGAATCTCGATACAAGGGCCTTAACAGTGTATGTAATTATATCACATTAACAATTTATACTAACATTTAAGGTGTACTTACATGAATTTATATATTCCCTAAAAACGGGTCAACATTTAGATATTATGCTCCGGTATTAAAATATTAATTCGTTTACTACTAACCGTGTACTTATTTTACAATGCGAAAATACATATCTTATGCGTTCAGACTTTTGAACATCAAAACTGTTTATTCCCTGTACAAATTTAACAATCGTACATCAACATTTTGTTATTGTGATTTGAAGGATTACATAATGTGATGACTATAAAATATAATATGATGTTATTATTAAGGTTTAAACGTACGTTGGTAGTCGGGCATAAGGCAATAGCAATTCTGTCGTATATGCTCGACTCACGACTCACAGAGAATGACTTAATGATACTTTTTATATAGGTTACAATCACAAGTTCTAAAACAGTCTGACTGTTTAGTATGTGGTATAGCAACAATATAATCGTCATGGTCATAGATTGTTTATAATATGAATTTCCTACGATCATGACAATTTAACATTTATAGACTTAAATTATTAGGATGTGAAAAAATAAGCAAAAATGCTATCGTATCATACAAATTGGTACAAAATGGTACATTTAGGCACTGTGAGTAAGGCAACTACAGTGAGAAAGTACAAGGGGAAACAACTAAATAGGCATGCTATGACGATAGTAACATTGGACACTATACTGATGATTATAAATATATTCATGATTAAATACGTTTAATATATGTAAATACTATATTTGTCGTCGGACAATAAGAGATTAATGATTACGTTAACCCTTATGAGTTGACAATATTATCTAAAAATAGGGCGGATTGTGATATAGTGTTATACCAAAATAGGTACAATATACAAATATATTTAGGAGAGTGCATTAAAGCTGTTACTCATTTGTAGGTAAACATTGTACACTGTCACTACTCTAATTGAAATAAAAATGCAAATCTTCAGATCACATTAACAAAATAAAATGTACTAACAACAAGCACGTACTTAATAACCCATTTAGCCACTACACACATATCTTAACGCCTTATAAATACAAATTTTATTCAAAATTGACGTTATAATTTTGGTCTGAAATGAATAAATATTTAGTTCATACAAGTCCTAAAATTTGTTCTTGCAATTTCGCAGAGGACACTTCAGCCATTCGGAAGGATATGTCGAATATAAGAAATGACCATAGTCAGTCACAAGATTACTCAAAATCATTAAAAAAAAGATACAAGGTACAATCATTGTAAATACAGGATTTTAAAATCAACTTGCTTTAGTAAATAGGTCTACAGAATATTTGACTCAATTATCTTCCGGGTTTGGTGTCTACTTGCATAAAGGTTTGACAACATTTGTTTATTAATCTGCATTGAGATCAAGCTTCATTACTTTCCCAATATTTTTGGAAATTAATAAAAAGCAAGATGTTTTGTACTGATAGGAAAAATTATGCTCCGACAAATCGTTACGTAAATAACAGACCAAATATCGATGTAGAACTTTGTATAGAAACTTCAACTGAAATTGCAGAAATATTGTAAGGAGTTCTAATTTCAATAGGATGTAAGAACCGTGATCCTTTACTTAAGAGTGCGAGTGTTATCATAAGAAATTTTAAAGCTTTGTGTGGTACTTTATATACTCATCTCTAGCTAACTTTACCTACTTACTTAACATTCGTTCCTAATGGGACGTGTATAAATATTATGTAAATAACATATGATTCTCATGTATAAATATGTCAATAGATATAGTAGATTTTACAATACATAAATTTATTATTTTCTGTGATGACACTACGCTTACTAAATTTACAAAGATTCAAGTTCGGATGTCACACTATTAATATTTTAAAATGGCACAAAAAACTTTTTAAAACACTAACACAAAAGTCAACAGTCGTTTTAAGTCTTTCACTTCATACTTTATAGTCTTGACCACGCACTAAAAGAACCGTCCGACCCGTCACTATGACCCAGAAATTTTTAACTATTTTGTTCAACGTCACTAATTCAAATTGACTAACTTCAAGCTAAACAATGACAATGGCACGGATTGCACATATAATGATGTTATTTACAGAGGGAATTAGAACTCTATCTAACTTACAGTTCAAATTGTTCAGAAGGGTTGCAACTAGTATTGTACTTAATTTAACATTTATAAGTGTACTCACAAGTGCAATTACATAATTACGTATAATAGAAGGGTAGTGTAAACTTGAACATTCATTTTTAACATAGATTCCTTTAGAAATCTTTACAAAGGTATATACTAATTTAAATGTTCGATTCGCGTGCGCGTTGACCGTGCCATCAAAATGTGAGCACCTTGAATGCACCTTTCCTTAAAGACGATAGCACTGTCACTGATCGTTTTGCAGCACCATCAAGGAAAAGACTATTCCAATGGAGGACGGTCTATCGAAGCTCGATAGGGTTGCCGCTTGAGCCCTCTGACCTTCAACCAGGGGCGTGTTTTCTGCAGCAGGCTTAGCAGTGCGGGTGGAGGGGCCTCGGGTAGGATCCGAAGGCCTCATAGCCTAGCTATGTGGCCCAGCCTTCGATCCGCGGCCGTTTTGTATGGGGCTGCTCGTAGTCCAGGGGCAGCGCGTTCGAGTGCCGCATGTCTTGGCCGGCCGGCGAGCCCATGTTACTTGACGTGACTGAACCTGGAAGAAATAGAAAGTAAAGTTTATTAGTTGCTCACAGTTGCTTAAGTTGGAATGGCATCGACACACCAACAAGAAGAAGAACACAAGTTATAAGATGTACAAGGTTGAGTACCTAACGACAAGAAGAAGAAGAAATTAGATAGTTTTGTACGTCTTATGCCAAGAAAAAGTAGGATTTTTTGTCTGTGCTATGATGTGAACGAATATGGAAGTAAGCGAACACAATCCTAATACCTTTTCAATATTGCTCTAAAGACTTATTGTAAAGTTTTGATAAGAAAAACTCATTAAAGAACAAAAAATAATTGCGCAACGAAGTTTTAGCGGCAAATTCCTAAATGAATGATGGAACTGATGAGTGACTGAGGGTTATATCGCCTAGGTCACTGACATTATGAGCGCCGATAACAGAGCATCAACATATAAACATACTGATGCATGTTTAATGTGCCATACAGAACTCAAGGATCTTTATTGTGGTTGGCTATATTTTGTCTTTAAAATCAGAAATGTAGCAATTTTTTTGTTTTGTTATTGGGTTTTCACTCCAAAAGCTATCTATGTAGTAGTTACTTCGCCGTGTTTATTTATCTATGATTACATATAAAACTATTAACTACTGACATTAACACTAATTAGGGAATGTTCCTAGTAATTAAAAAATCATCTAAAATTCGTTGTTAAAATTGTTAGATGATGTTGCATCTCTAACCAGAGATTTTCAATTTTAATGAATTAATAAAGCTAAAACGTTACATCATTCGTATACTAAGCTATCACGTATCATGAAGTAAACTTCCTAAATTTACAACTAGAGTAGGTACAACCATTACTTTTATGAACGTGGAGGCATAAACCTGTTCATTTAATAGCATTAACCTCTCGATCAGATAAAACCACTTCATGGAAACGTGCACAACATTTTAAACACGTTGTCCGTAGGTGAGGTCTAAATTAACACCTTCCACGACAAAAATAAAATTATCTGCCGCTAAAATTCTAAATGGCTAAAAATAGTTGTTACTGTGTTAAAAATATATACTCGTATTATCATTAGATAGACAAGTAATTCATGTAAGAAGTTAAACTGGTTTTTCAGGACAGTGTTCAACAAGAATTGTACATATTGTTTAATAATATTTGCATGACTGCGACCGGGAGAGGCCACTTACAAGCATTCCCCTCTGCCAAATTTCTTATGATCATGCTCATACTGATTGAGATTGTGTGCGTTGTTGAGCTAGTCGTTGGTATCTTTGTGCGTGTATAAATTATGTTGTTTAACAATATGCATTGCGTTAGTGAGAGCGTTTTCTCCCCATCGTAAGTGGCATACTATTTTGCATAGAAATTAGAGCTTCCATCGTCTCCTTCTGAAAGCCGGTTAGTTAATGCTCACTGCTCAGCCTGCGATATTATCAACAAGAAGAACACTTTATTTGCACACAAGTAATTACATGGATTATCTATGGTAATTCAGTTTTAAGCATGCAGCTAGCGCTATAGAGTTTCTCATCGATCGTCGATCTTGCATTAAGCTTACTATAGTAACGTTCAGCCTCCTTACTGATTATATGGCCTGCCTTTTTAAAACTGTCAAAATCCAGACTATCGACAGATGACGACAGTAAAAATTGGACTTGGCCTAACGACGACGATTTGTTAGATATTTGTGAAAACTAGCTGCGCCGCGGTCTTCGCTCCCGTAGGAATTTCGGCTTAAAAAGTACCCTGTGCTATTCCCGGTATTTTTCAACTCGTGTACAAAATTTCATTAAAATCAGTCCAGTAGATTTTGCGTGATTGAGTAACAAACATCCTCACAACCTCACATCCAAACTTTCGCATTTATAATTGACCGAGCGAGCGAAGCGAGCGAGGGCTATAATTCAAGTTGGGGCGAAAACAACATTGTTTGTATGTATGTATGTATGTAAGTATGTATGTATGTTTGTTACGCGATAACTCTCGAACCGTTGAATTAATTTCGATGATATTCAGAATACGTGTAGCAACTATCCATAGAATTTTTAAGTTCGTTGCGCAACAAAATCGGTTCAGCCGTTTCAGAGAAATACGCATTTTTATGAAAATAAATATTGCTCTACAACTTTTGAACCGTTAATCAGATTTGGATGAAACTTCAGAAATCACGAGATAGTATCACTATTTTTCTCATGTATACTGTATATCAAAATTGTTTCACCAGTTTAAAGATATTGAGTTAAAACATGAATCGTTCATTTTCGTATCAGCGACATCTAGTGACATTTTTGTTCATGTATTTATGTTCCGTGATAATTATCAAAACGTTGAATTAATTTCGTTGATATTAGGAATGCGTGTAGCAAGTATTCCTAGAATTTTTAAGTTCTTTGCGCATCTTTTATTATAGAGATATTGAGTTAAAACATGAATCGTTCATTTTCGTATCAGCGACATCTAGTGACATTTTTGTACACGTATTTATGTTCCACGATAACTTATCAAAACGTAAAATTAATTTCGTGGAATGCGTGTAGCAAGTATTTAGCCCGGGGCTTCGCCCGCATTAATTTCCCACGGGAACAGTGCTTTTTTCCCGGGATGAAAGGTACGGTGGGCCACATAGAAAACCTGAGACCGCTGCACCTGAAATACGATCTACTATAGAATATTGGTTCAGTAGATAAAGCGTGACGAGGTAACAAACAAACAAACTCACTTTCGCATTTATAATATTAGTATCACGACATTTTCCCTTACGGGGTAGATTCATCTAGCCGTTATACGTAGGTATTTTAGTGAAAAAAAATATTTCTCTATAATTTTGTAACCGGTAATGAGATTTGGATAAAATTTTACATTTTTTGAGATGAGTATTGCTATATTTCTCATTTATATTGAACCAGCTTTCGCCCGCGGCTCTGCCCGCGTAAATTTTCCACGGGAACCATGCCTTTTCCCGGGATGAAAGGTACCCTATGTCCTTCTTCGTACTACTAACTATGTGAATGCGAAATTTCAGGAAGATTGGTTCAGTAGATAAAGCGTGAAGAGGTAACAAACAAACAAATAAACGAACAAACAAAAAAACTCACTTTCACATTTATAATATTAGTTAGGATTAGGATATCAAAATTGTTGAAACAGTTTCTGTGATATTGAGCTGAAACCTGAAACGTGACCAAAAATGACAGTAATGTTTTCAGAAACAGTTATATTCTCCTTAGATGAAGCTCGGGCATGTACGAGTATACTCGATTATAAATCACTTACTTTGGATAAAGTAGATGTGGACATTGGCGTAAAAGAGTTGGTAGCCGGATGTACATACGTAGCTCTTTCGAGATCAAAACGGTTTACAGATATTATATTTGATCCAGGTTTTGATTATACCCGCTTGGAAAAAATAAAAAAATTAAGTTGTTGTAGCTCAGAATAGATAAAGAAAGAAGGTTGGAAAATCTGTTCTCTTCAACCGAGCAATAACTGAATAATGTAATGCGTTGCGCGTTACATTTTTGTTTTAACAGAATCCCATATTTTACTGAAAATTCAAATTGGTTCAGTAAATTTACGTTCTCATATTTTTAAAATAATAATCGCGAGGTCTAAGTTCGCGGCGAACCACTAGTATTAGTAGGATTGTTTTTTCTTGAACTGGTCGGGTTCACTTACCATCAATGGCTAGTCTTTAAAAGAAGCATTTGAGTTGTGGTGCTATCGCAGAATGCTACGCATAAGCTGGACGGACCACATTATTAATATTGAGGTTCTCAGATGCATGAGCAAAAAGGTGGAGCTTGTTCGGACCATTAAAATAAGAAAAGTCCCGTACCTTGGTCATATATTGAGAAACACGCAATACCATCTCCTTCAAACCATAATGATCGGAAAGATTGCTGGAAAGCATAGAGTGGGAGGACGGAGGATGTCTTAGATCAGTAACATCAGAGAGTGGACGGGAATCAAAACAGTGGAACAGCTGTTCAGACTGGCTTTGAACAAGGCTAAATTTAAGGAGCTGACTGCCAACATTCATTGATGAATCTTATATATACTAGTGGTTCGCCGCGAACATAGACCTCGCGATTATTATTTTAAAATATCTCAAAAATGGCTGAACCGATTTTGTTGCGCAACGAACTTAAAAATTCTATGGATAGTTGCTACAAGTATTTTTAATATCATTGAAATTAATTCAACGGTTCGAGAGTTATCGCGGAACAAACATACATACATACATACTTACAAATAATGTTGTTTTCGCCCCAACTTGAAATATAGCCTTAACTTAAAGTTGACTGACTGACTGACTGAGTGACATAGTGATCTATCAACGCGCAGCCCAAACGACTGGACGGATCGGGCTGAAATTTGGCATGCAGGTAGATGTTATGACGTCGGCATTCGCTAAGAAAGGGTTAACGCGAGCGAAGCCACAGGCGCCAGCTAGTAGGCACACAAAGAAGAAGACTTACCATCAATGACTCCAGAGAGATGTGCGGGCTGCGGCGCGGGCGCGGGCGGCGGGGCGCGGTGCATGTGGTCGGGTGCGCGCGGCGGCGACACCGGCTCTGCTTTGATCTTCACGTTGCTGGGCGACGCGGCCGGCGGCGGGGTCCCCCCTCCACCCAGCACCGGCAAGCTGCTACTGTTGGAGAGATACAGGGTTAGTATTCAGGAGATTCTATATAAATATGATAAATCTGATGAATATGTATCTTCATCATGTCTAATTTCTATATTGATAAGATTAGGTACCTACTACTGCATCTTGAGTGCACAAAAATAAAATAAAAAGAGAATCTTTGTTTGTTTGAACGCGCTAATCTTTGGAACTACCGGTCCGATTTGGAAAATTATTTCTGTTTATGATAGCTACTACATTCATGAGGAAAGTATAAGCTATCCTGGAGTCCTGAAATTAACACGAGAGCAAAGCCACGGTACAATCCCTGACAATTCCTTCTAAAAATGCAAGAATTTTGGTTAGTAACTTTTCCATGGAATCGCTCAAAATTGTTGCGATAGCTGTTTAGAAGCTAGATAGAGCTTTCTATTATATCTTTGCTGCATCTGAGAAAGCTAGGGATAGGTAAATAAAATTTGGTTATAACGGTGTTTAAAAATAGTATTAAAATTAGTAAAATTGTAAAAATATGAGTGCAGTACTATATTAATTAATGGAAATGAATGAATGAACATGAATCATAGGCACTTATGAAAACATTTTCGTTAAAGAAAATTTTCAAAAACTAAAATCGGTTTAGTCGTAGCTTTAAATACAATTATAAAACGAAAGCCGAACGTTTAATAAAGTTCTGTATTTAAACATCAGCCAGCAATATAACGGCCTAACTAAAAAAATACTATTACTTATATCGACTAATCGAAAAAAGTTTACAAAAACGCTACTGCTACTCGTTTAACAAGACTTTTTATCGATGCTAATTTCAATTTGACTGTAATCAGGCGGAACAGACATTTTTTCTTTAATCACTAAGTTCCTTAGGTATTATTACCTACTTAACCATTCGTTTTACATCCAGCTCCAGTTTAAATAGAAGAAAATGAAGTTGATAGAATAGGATCCATTATTATTTGAAAGTTATTTAAGTATACTATTTCTAGACTAAAGTGAAGGCACGAAGGGAACAAATATTTGAATTAAGGAAATACGTTTATTAATAATGTGGTTAGCACTGGTTTTTTTGTGACACATACTCTATGTGTTTACAGAAAACCCTCTAAATGCCTATTTAATAGACACCGATAGTGTTACTGGAATATAAATAAATTTTTATAGAATTATAAAATTAATACAAGACAAATATATGATTATACGACGTTAACTTAGCGAATTTCAAAAGTAATTACTTTATCTTGCACTTGACGACCTCCGTGGCCCAACGGTCATCACGCCGGACTGCCACACCGGAGGTCCCGGGTTCGATCCCCGGTCGGGTCAAGATGGAAAATGATCTTTTTCAGATTGACCCGGGTCTTGGATGTTTATCTATATATGTATTTGTTATAAAAATATAGTATCGTTGAGTTAGTATCCCATAACACAAGTCTCGAACTTACTTTGGGGCTAACTCAATCTGTGTGATTTGTCCGTATATATTTATTTATTATTTATTTGGTCACTTGTTCAGTGGAGCGGAAAATGGTTATGTAAGTGTCTCGAAAGGTACTGTTATTTTCATCCAAATTCGTACAGTCTCCGGTAGCCGTGATCGTCTAGTGGTTAGGACCCCACGTTGTGGCCGTGGTAACCCAGGTTCGAATCCTGGTCACGGCAGTGTTTAAGACACTGTCATGGCGGAGCAATACTTTTTGTTTTATTTTTTTATTGAGAGTTTAATTTAGGATTAGACCGAGGTTAAGTTTAACTATTTTCTCTGTCACATATTTTTATGATAGAATTTTTTACTAAGTTACGGAAATAACTTTTATTTCTAATATTTCTGAACAGATAAAGTCTTTCCTAATAGACTTGATATAGATTTGAATTTGATGTGGTTATGATTCTTTAAATATTTTCAATAATGAAAAAGCTATTAGATGATAAGTACACTGGTACAGATGACGAAATAGGTATTGCACGCTAACATGCACCTGTTCTGATCTTCTTTAATATTTTCAAAGAAGAAAAAGCAATGAAATATCTAGATGGAGAAAACACTGACAAAGGCAACACTGACTTGGTAATCTAAATTTGTCATAGACATGAAGGTACCTGTTGTACTGATCGTAAGCTCTTTGATACACTTAAGATTTCTAAATATATTTCCGAAAATGAAATAAGCAAATGAAATTACTAGTTGATGAGTACACTGATGTAATCAAAATTGCGCACAGACATGCACTAAACAGATGGTACGCCCTTCGATATGATTATGATGTTTTGATACATTTCCGAAAATGAAAAAGCAATGACGCTAGTAGATGAGTACACTGATAAAGATGACAAGGTAATCAAAATTGGGCACAGACATGTACCTGTTGTGCTGTAAGGTCTGCAGCTGGTGCGCGCCCCATGATAGTCCAATTCCCATGTCCGAGCTCATGCTGAAGTCCTGTGGTGCGAAGTTGCCGAGTCCTGAATAGCCTAGTGGTGTCTGAAATGGATAATTGACATTTATATAAGTATTGTTTGTGCGTACAGATTTTCTTTCTTAGCACCGGAGATCATTTCGGTAAAAGCCATATGAACTTGGCGATTGTGAAATCAATTCAAAATTTTGGGGTTTGTAGCATTTAAAGTATGTTAATTAAACATTTGTTAAAATTGTTTTAAGTTGATGCAGTAATATATATATTTTTATTACTTTTCCGACTAGTTACTTAAGATTGTGATATGAAAAATGTTTTTGGGATACTTATTACTTGACATTCATACTACTACTACAACAGCGATCAAAAGTAAATCTCAAAGATTCTCACATCTCCGGAATAAGATATATCATCTTGCGGTGGCGGCATAGAACTTGGTATGACTACACGCAGGTTGTTGTGTCTCGGTGAGTGGTGCGGCGGAGGGGCGTGCGCGTGCGGCTTGTGCGGGTGTCGGTGAGGGGAGGGGGCTGGCCCCGGGGACGGTGACGGCGTGCAGCCGGCGCCGAGGGGCGACCCTGACCCTGGGTATCCGTTTGACATCTCGAGCATTCCGCCGCTGGGGTAGACTGCAAGGTAAAGTGTTACAGCTTGTTAAAACATCATATATAGTAAGTTAATAGAATCATAAATAATAAAGTAAAATCATGTTCTTGAAAGGTTTATTAGTAATATGTTTAAACTTTGCTAGTACCATAAATTTGTAGGTCAAGTTCAGAAGTCATTGTAATTGAGCTTTAAGATATATGCTTGAGTGCTCAATGTAGCTTGACATTGTAATCTGGGATGTAGCGTAGCTACAAAGCAGTTACAACTTCATACATATACGGCGCATTTACTAAGCATCGTTTTCTTTCACACTATTTATATAGTAGTGTATCTTTTATAAATATATTAGTTCTGTTATTTTATTTTGAGTAAAAAAAAACCTTTTCGGAAATTTATAGGAAATTAAAAATTACCTGAATCGGTTTCCGAAGACGAAGGCCGTGGACTGATAGAGGTATGCATCTGTGGACTAGCTTGTAACAGTGACTGATCGTAACTCCCGACTGGCACGCTCACGGGTAAATTGTAGTTGCTTCCAGTAACGCTGACTCCAACTCGACTTCCATTCAACTGGTTCCTTTGCATCATCATTTGGAATTCTTCATCAATTTTAGAGTATTTGGCTTCGGTCCGTGGTGTAAGGTTGTATTCCGGTTCGGCATCAGGGCTGTCAGGTGACATCACTCCGTTCTTATGCTCTTTCTTCGTTAGTGCCTGCAAGTGTCAGCGAAACCAGCTCAGGTGGCTTGACGAGCCAAAATCATAGTATCTATACTGTTAATAATAATATCAGCATGCAGTATTACTTATTAATGTGCACCCTCTCTACACACCGTTAGTCCATCAATATTTAATTTATAATTACTGAAGTAGGTAATTTGTTTCATTTTCACAAAAGTATGTAGTGGAGGGTTCAAAATAAAAAGTGCTTTTAAATTCTACGTGTTCTAAAAATTGTACTTGGGAAACTTTTTAGCGTACATTTGTGTGTAGTGTCGAATGCAATGATGCAACTCTGACTATATCTTTGTAGTAAACGCGGAGTCAGGTAGGCGAGGTTAATTCAAATAAACACAAAAATATTTACAAAACCCATGCTGTACAAGGAAAAATAACATAAACATCGGGGGTGCCTAGTCATAAACTGTTAGTATAAAAACAGGGTGTCTGGTGTTTGTATTTTATCTTTTTTCTTACAGGAAATAAACATGCTTGTACTTTATTAGGCTTGTGTTTATCTATTCTCGTGACTATAACGTGATAATGTTCTACAATTTTGTTTTTGGGGACAGTGTCTACTGCTTTGCATCTACGTAGATCTGGTCATTGAATTCTATTAAATAAAAGTCACAACATTTATTTTGATAACTGTCGTTACCAATGAGTGTTTTAGTAAGGAATGTATGCATTAGGTTTATTTGTGAGTAGGAAGCACTCAGTTAATGGGATAAGTCAAGTTTGCATGAACATTGCATTGCGATCACGGGCACACAGATGACGCCGTACTTCATGTACCTCGATGATGTTGCGGTTGGTCAGCGACTCGTGCGGCTCATTGTATTCCGTGTATTTAAGCAGAACCTGAAAAATATATTGAATGATTTTACTCGACAGTTAAGCAAAATTTATTCTTAGAACCATTAAAATTGCTAAATGTGAACGCGATATCCAAAAAGATTTTAACTACTTTTAATTTTTAATCAGTCTTCTTATTAGCGTGTCGACTCGGCGGCGGGTCAAATTTGTGATGACCAATATGACGCCACAGATACAGCATTATATGTTGCGTCATACAGGTCTTTTAGCGTACAGGTAGTAGGGCACGCTGGGCAAGATAGTAAATGTGCCATAGTTTCGGGAGAGACACCACACAGACAGGCGGTTTCCGAGCTATATCCCCACCTGGACATATTTTCTTTGCTTCGGCCGACTTGTGTCCGGAGTCTGTTTAAAGATTTCCATGTTTTATTCAGTAAAAATAATATCCATGTGTTTTCTCAAAAACACTGTCAAATATTGATCATTCGATACCATGACCCTACATTATTTAAGCCAGTACAACAGTGATGGACGATTTGACTTGTTTACGGCTGAAGTTTATTCAGCCAATGTAAGCAATTTAAATGAAACATAAAAAATGCAAATGAGAGGTCGACGCAGCAGTCGTTATGGCAGCATCATTAAATATCTGAAAGGACTCATGTTTCTGTACTTAAAACAATATAATCATTGCAGTGCTCTGTATGTATCTTAGCTTGATTACCTATAATTAAGAGGTTTCAAATCAAAAGCTGAGATTTTGATATCTTTTAGTCTCAAGCATAGTGTTAAAATGTGACATTTGCATTGAATATTCAAAAATATTGAAGGTAATCAAGTAGATACCTAGGAAACTAGTAGTGTTTAGCGACGTCAAAAACCCAATAAGACTACAGTTGCAAAATATGAATTAGTTAACGCAAGCAAATGTTCAAGTGAGTTCAAGGCTTACTTTATCCATATCCGTGCTCGCGTACTGGTACAGTTTGTTGTTTGAGCTGAAGATGATAAGGGCGATCTCACAGTCACATAGTACGCTGAGTTCATATGCCTTCTTCATCACTCCGAATTTACGTTTGTTGAACGTCACCTGGAATTAAGAGTTTATACTGTTACTTACTTTAGCTAAATTAGAATAAAACACATTTAATATATTCCAATAAATATTCATAATAGATTTCATACACAGAATATGTTCCTTTTGTAATGATTTGTGAGACCTAATCAATTTAACTTGAGGAAAATGAAAATTTTCCTTTTGTTAACATAATAAAATCACGTATCATCGTCTAGTTTTGTATTAATTAATATAATTTGATAATTTTACAAATTTGTGTGTATGTATTCGTTTATGAGAGCATGTATAAATATAAAGAGGGTGATGAGTGTAGAGGAAGCAAGAGAGATCTGTAAGGATCGTAGCAAGTGGAAATCGCTATTCTCTGCCTACTCCGATAGGAAAAAGGTGTGATAATATGTATGTATTAGTATTAGTTTATCAGGTATTTATTGCTAGTACGAGCTTCAGTTTATTAGTTTTATAGACTGACCGGGCACACTAAACGCAGACGTGTAATTGGAATAAATTCATTATTTATGCGTAATAAGCAATGACGAGCATTGAAATTCATCATAATTCATAAAAACGTATATTTCTTAAAAAAAAACCGAATTCATTATTTTCCTTTGTTGTTACAATAGTAATTTTGTTATTTAAACAGTTTATTTCTACCGATTATAGGCCATTAACGTTAACAATATAGAAAATTTCAATACAGCTTTGATGAAGTTTTAAAAAAATACTTACCTGTTT
This sequence comes from Ephestia elutella, assembly GCA_018467065.1. Taxonomy (NCBI): domain Eukaryota; kingdom Metazoa; phylum Arthropoda; class Insecta; order Lepidoptera; family Pyralidae; genus Ephestia; species Ephestia elutella. The sequence goes on from JAEMBS010000328.1 coordinate 28,260, forward strand.
CTTATTTTATTTTTTCAAGCAATAGATAAATATATTGTTTAGATCTACAAAAGCAAGTATTATTCAAAAAGAAAGCCGAAAAGAAATGGCGTTGCCGAGACTATTACACTCCGTTAGTCGCGCGTTCTACAATAGTAGAACAGGTATCTATTTTTTTCAATTTTATCAAAAATTATGGCTAGAAATCGCAAATAATTTCTAGTAATCTTCCACAAGTCAATGACGAATACAATTAGCTACGGCGCGTTGACCGATGCACTCGTATTAGCAACATATACGTGATTAAAAGGTAAAAATCTACAATAGTAGTACACGCGACCACTTGCGTCAACAATTTTTTGCGTAGAAAAAAGGAGTCAGTATTTTATTTCCTTATTTATTTGTTAAGTTGCATCAAATATTGATATGATATGTTCATAATTGAAATTTTCTTTTTGTGATGAGCATTTAAAAAACGAACTTTTGTTACTTTTTTAAAAATAGGTCTGTGGTTTTTTACTTTACTACTTTTGTTACTTTTTTAAAAATAGGTTAGTGTGAATTAGTTGCCCAGTTGCCCCATGTATATATCTCAGAATTCATATTGAAAATATTCTCAAATCATTGAAAATCAAAGGAAATATATTACTGGGGTTACATAATACACCTTAGGAGCATCCAGGTCCAGCAGACACATCAAGTA
>JAEMBS010000329.1:0-28824 GCA_018467065.1 Ephestia elutella
TTAATTTAGCAATAATAATTTTCTTATATTAATTAAATAATTTTAATATTATTTATGTCTTAAAAAACACATAAGGCAAATAAATTAAAGTAAAAATTATAAAATAACAAATTCTATCTATGAACTTTTTATTGTGTTTGGCTGTATGGCTCATTATCTTTGCCTTAATATAGATACATTTATGAGTAGATACGTTAATGCCCTTGTGCACAAAATTCGATTTTGTGCAGCCTATATCCTGCACAAATAAGCACTTTCTGAGCATGAGAAGTGAAAAGAAATTTTTACTATCAAATACTTACTACTCTGTAAATGAGTATTTGGAATTAGATAGTACTTAAGTACCTATTGTATGTAAAAATGTAGTTTATAATTCTTAAGATGTAGGTCAATGTAGGTATATATATATAACTTTTGGTACCTACAAGATGTTCCAATATTTGCTGTACCCGAAAGGGTTGATAAGAAGGACTTGATTTTTTATTTGTAACAACTATGTATTATGTACCTTATCATGCAATAAAGATTTTGAGTTTGAGTTTGAGCAACGGAAACTGCTGAACTACTTTTGTTCTTTGACAAATTATTTGACTCCGTCAACGGCAGCTTCAGCAAACCGAAAAATGGAAAAATTTATAGATCTGCTGTCACACCCAGATCTCCGCATCAGGCTTTGTGGCGTAATAGCTTAAAAGTTTTAAAAACCATGTCATATGTTGGTGGACGTGTAAAAGTGGTGCCCTCTATTTCAAGTTTTATAAAAACTATAGAAGCATTCCAGACTAACAAGAAAGTTACATGCCCTTGGATTAAAATCTTTACTTCTACGTAATTTTAATCAAGATCCACTGAAGAACTTTTTTGGTGCGATACGGTCTCATGGACACAGCAATACTATGCCTAGTGCATCGGCATTTGAATCATCATATAAATCTCTTCTAGTTAACAATATGGTTTCGTCACAATCTGTAGGGACAAACTGTGAAAGTGATGACAGCTATTGCCTTCAAAGTTTAAAATATTTCCTCCAAAAAAATATTGTGACTGAGACCGAGATCGCGCCAAAAATCATAAATGAAGACCATTTTTTGATACACCTAAAGAGTCTAGATAAAATAAAGAAAAGCACTGATCCAGTGGATCTTGAACATTGTGCCGCTGCAGCATATTGCAGCGGCTGGCTGATTAATCTAATCTATAAAAATATATCCCACCAAAAACATTCTGTAAAAAACTAGCCAAGTCTCGATGGAGCTGTTTGTTTATCTCTAAAAAGTAATGAAATCTAGACAAAGTCGTTCCAAGTCTAAGGTTCCTTACTGCGATTTCTTTATTATTATATTTCATGTTGTGTGACTTGGCCGTTGAAGTGTACACAAGGGTAAAAAACCAGGTGCTCCATGACACCATTGCACTAATCTGTAACCAGAACCGCTACCCATTGACGATGGAAAATTGCCACTTGGAAAACGTTGATTTAATAACCAGTCAATTGTAGGCTTGATAAAGCCACTAATGTATAAAGAATGTTCAACGGCCAAGTCACACAACATTAAATATAATAATAAAGAAATCGCAGTAAGGAACCTTAGACTTGGAACGACTTTGTCTAGATTTCATTACTTTTTAGAGATAAACAAACAGCTCCATCGAGACTTGGCTAGTTTACAGAATGTTTTTGGTGGGATTTCACTTCTTTTGTAGAAACGTGGACATATTGATTTATTTTATTAAATTTTCTTATTTGACACAGTTTTTTTTAGGAGTAGTTTTATTATTATTACAAATCTTTCTTTTCTTTTTTTCCGGTTCTGATTCTTGTACAGTAAGCAACAGTTTTTCGTATTGCCCATTCGCGTTCATTATTTAATCTTTAAGACGGTTTAGACCGTTTAATTTCTGTAAGATCGGCGCGGTATTTACGCCTAAGCCGGTTGTATTCGGTGATCGCTGAAGCTTGAGCTTTTATACTCTTGAAGTCAACATTTATGAGATGAACCATACCATACCCATGAAGATTGGTTACTAGAATTTTAGACCATAGAGCTAGCAAATTTCCTATGTCTATGTTCTAGAAAGGAGATTGACCGATTTGGACCAAATGCTGCCCAGATATGGGAATGTTTCCAAAATAATTATTTTATTACCAGATATTAAAAAAAAAATAATAAAAAAAAATCGGTCCCTGAGTTATTAAGTAATTAAAAGTCTTATTTTAGCGTTTTTTTCAGTAGTTAAATATTTAGATATTTCATTTTTTACCATTATCGAAATGGTAACATACAAAGATAATGGGGAAGCTATTGTTATATGTGATGGAACCTACATGTACATACAAAAAAGTAGCAATTTCTCATTTCAAAAAGACACTTACAGCGTCCACAAATACAGGAACTTACTAAAACCATTTTTGATAGTTACATGCGATGGCCACATAATCGATATTTCTGGGCCTTATTCTGCAACGACAAATGATGCCACTATTTTAAATAACCTTTTAAATGGTCCAGATAGGGTGATTCAATGGCTCTTTCAAACCGGAGATATTTTTATACTGGACAGAGGTTTTCGAGATTCAATTGAAATGTAAGAAACTTACAGTTATATAGGTATTATGCCAAAATCACAAGCAAGGCGGGCTTCTCAACTTACCACTCTCGATGCCAATAAATCAAGAATGTGCTCTATTTGCCGTTGACCTGTTGAGGTGGTAAATAGAAGACTTAAACGCGATTTTAAGATCTTTCGACACGAGTTCTGCAATATGTGTGTAATTTTTTTACAGATCTTAAAATCGCTGCTGCTTTAACAAATGCTTTTCATGTTGATATAATAGATAACTCAAATGCCAGAGAATTCATCAATATAGCTAGAGAGCGGCTGAATGTTCCCAATGAGGATTTTCCGTGACACAAATTAAAAAAAAGAAATAGTTCCAAATTTCATAGATGGCGCTTAGTAAAAACCGAGAAAAAATTCCATACAAAAAGCAAAAAATTCACGGAAATGCACAGAAATCAGGGGGCACGGCAGTGCCCCCGCCAAGTCGAGCGCGAAGCAAACACTGCCGTACCATCCTTTACTGGAACCATTTCGCCGCATTTTCAGGCCCCTATTTGAGAACCTCTGGATAAGACCAGAACGAAGAAATTTTCGTCATCCAGTAAGCTATAATCACATACTTAAAATCCAAAATTTCAAGTCTGTAGGTCATTTAGTTCCGAAGTTAAGCGAAAGCAAAGTTTCGCATTTTCGACACTCACTCACTCATGATCATCAAAATAGAACTAGTACTTCCCATAAACTCAGAGAGCTGAAATTTGGTATAGAGTTAGGTTTTAATGGCCACATAAAGGGGAAAACTATAAAAACTAGGATAATCGAAGATTTGGAGTACCTGGTGACCCTGATTAGAAAACACAAGAGCCCAACCAAACTATTAGAGATCGACATACCGCCTTTACAAAAAATATTCAACTTGGTGGGCCGCTTCATTTGATGTCAAAAATCGAAGGTCTGAAGTATCTCATGAAGAACCCTCAGCTGGTCTCAGCTATATTAGAGATTACCATATCTCTATGGCAACGCCCCCTTCTATTGCTACATAAAAAAATCGACTGTCATTGCAAAAGTCCAGCGTAGAGGGACACATCTTCTTATTTAATCGAGCCTATAGCATCACATAATATCTCGATGATAGCGTCCCACTTTTGAGCGAATGTCTCCCCTTCTGCTTAATCATAATAAAAGAGTAATTACATTTTTATTAGTTTTATTACTACCATAATAATTACATTTTTATTTTTAGTGCTTCTTATTCTAAGTATTAGTTTTAGTGCTTCTCCATCGGATTCTGTCCTGGGCAATGCACTTTGCTTCCGACCAGGAGAGAACGACTGCCTTTCCGCTACAACGGTACGCCGCCGCCAGGTTTGCTTGGGTCGACCAACTTTTCTCTTGTCCTGTGGTATCCACTCGAGAGCTTGCCTAGTATATGGGTCTCTTCGAAGCGTGTGGCCGATCTATAGCGTTGCACATTTCCCAGAGCTCACGCTTGGAGATGATCTCTGGCCAGAAAATGCCAAGTATTTGCCATACGCGTTACCTCTATAATACGTTATAACCGTACATATTCATCGGGATATTGTACCAAGTTGTATTTCGATTGTACTTAAAAGACAAATTTTTCGTTGTTGTCTGTTTTCATTTTGCTTTTAAGAGTTGCCCGCTTCTTCAAAAATTACCCTAAGTTCAGTATGAAAAATTGAAAATATTATGCCTCCTAATGCTTGATGACGAAAATAAGGTTATCAACTTGCATGAGGCCCCAATTATATCGAAAATTGGTAATGATTATGGTGGTTTAAATGATATCCCACCAAAAACATTCTGTAAAAAACTAGCCAAGTCTCGATGGAGCTGATTGTTTGTCTCTAAAAAGTAATGAAATCTAGACAAAGTCATCAAGTATATTTTGACTGCGATTTCTTTAATTTAGGGCTAAAACCCTCAATGTTGATAACTTGGCCGTTGAAGGGTACACAAGGGTACAAAACCAGGTGCTCCATGACACCATTACACTAATCTGTCGCCAGAACCGCTACCCATTGACGATGGAAAATTGCCACTTGGAAAACGTTGATTCAATAACCAGTCAATTGTAGGCTTGATAAAGCCACTAATGTATAAAGAATGTTCAACGGCCAAGTCACACAACATTAAATATAATAATTTGGTCTCTAAGGAACCTTAGACTTAGAACGACTGGCTAGTATTCATTACTTGGGAAACAATCAGCTCCATCGAGACTTGGCTAGTTTTTTACAGAATGTTTTTGGTGGGATAGAACTGACCGCAACAAATTTTATTGTCAACAAGCGAATGCAGCGTTCGATAAATCGTTACTGCGATTAAAAGTTATGATGCGCATCGTTACATATTGAAACGTGTTATTATGAATGTTTATATCGATATCTTAATACATGTGTGAAATGTGAGTTTTATATATCGTTTTTATTAACTAAAATTCTAGTAACCAATCTTTATGGGTATGGTATGGTTCATCTCATAAATGTTGACTTCAAGAGTATTAAAAGCTCAAGCTTCAGCGATCACCGAATACAACCGGTTTTTCGATGTAAATACTCTAAGAAAATAATAATCTAAGAAAAACGTGGAATAGTTTTCTGGGACATGATAATCGATGTGACAAAAATCTGTATTTTAATAGACACCCGTTTTGAAGTATTTATATAGCCAATGCAAAAGCCAAGTAAAACTTGAGACTATTGGTAGAATATAGGGTAGACTTGAGAATATAGGGTAGACCGGGTACAATTGTACCAGGGGACGATTGAACCATCGCAAATATCTTCTAAACTAAGCGTCGTACTGTTGTGTGACTGAATAGCTGAGTTCAGACTACGCTATAATATTGTGCTCTATAGTATAGCAAAGAATGACGCAATGCTATACTATATAGCATGGCGTTCACATTAAGCGATATTATCGCAAGAAGAATATAGACAAAGTCGTTCCATGGCTAAGGTTCCTTACTGCGATTTCTTTATTATTATATTTAGACGTGTCGCTTGCGTGGGCTCGTGTCGCCTGCGAGACGGGCGGGGGGAGGGCGGCGCGATATAGCACAGCGCATTGAGCGTATCGCACCAATTTATAGCTTATAGCAAGCCAATAATATATCGCACAGTACAGTGTGAACGTGTCCATAGACAATGTATGGTGCGCGATATTGTTGTGCTATGAGCTATATACTATATGCTATTATATTATAGCGTAGTCTGAACTCAGCTTCAAGCGCGCCTCCGAACGCGGGCCTCTCAACCGCCAGTCTCGCGCGAACGTGGCACGAAGCGGGCGAGTGTCGCGGCGAGGAGAAATTTCTGCACATCAAAAGTAAGTTTTTTGATGTAATATTTTTTAGTTATATCAGAAAATCTAAGCTGTATTTTTACTTGGTGATAGTTTAAACGCTTAGAATAATTGACGACAATGCATTTTAATAGTTTTTGTGTCATATAGTGCTCTTATTCACAAGTAATTTACCTTTGTTGTCAAAATGACTTTGTGGGGACATAACTCTGTTACCTTTCCTTGGGTAAGCATTGCAATGTATTGCAATACTGAACTACACTGAAAGATTTGACCCCATCCAAGCCGGATTTAATTCATGCGAAATCTTCCTTAATTGTCATATTTATTCGTGTTGTCACAAATATTTTAAAAGGTATGAGTTTATACTGTTTTGTGCTTTTAAACTCAATAATTTGCAATGATTCATGCATATCGCCTGTACAATATTCTGTGGAAGTGTTTCATAAAAAATATTCGTCGATTATAATCGTTCCTTCGGTAAGCAATAGCCATGTTTTTGACTATTGTACCAATAGTTGTACCATATACAATGTTACGTTGCCTTTTTAAACAATATACCATTATTAGACTTTTGAATTTGCGTATTTATCAGCAATATCATTATTTATTACAATTATAACAGCAATATAGTAGCTTCTATTAATTAATTAACCATGTTTTAAAGTCTACAAGTAATTTAATAGAATTTCGTTGCTAGAGATAGCATAGATCATTTGACAGATCCAGTTTTATGTTTTTCAAGTTAAGGCAAATTTGACATTTCAATTAGTTGATGAATGATAATACTTTTAATTTTAGTTGCACGAAAAGTTTGTACCGCCGAGTTAAGCCGGTCATGAACAATGTCTTTTAGTACATATTCTTTGCTTAAAAATCTCAGTGAATTTTATTTGAAGATTAAAATGCACATTTTATAAAAATACTGTACCAGTGAATTTTATTTCAGGACAAGGAAAATATGCCAGAAAATAATACCTCAAGAAAAATAATATGTTTATGGGGACTGTTCTCTTACGTAGCCACGAGTACCACGACAGTGAATGGTTCTACGCCAGCTAACCATCAACATCATTGGTATCGTTGAGTCATTAACACTGATTTTAATAAATATTAAAATAAATGTGATTGATTTAATGACTAGTATTTTTCAGCGCCAAAAGGCAAAATGGTACAATTGTCCCGGTCTACCCTACCCGTAAAAGAGGAGTAAGACAAGGATCCGTCCGCATACCGCGCACGGCTTAAAATTTTCATTGCTGTCTTAGAAATGGTCATTGGTTTAGACTAAATTGTACTGAGGTCGGAATTAGGGTCAACGGTAAATATATCTTAGATCCGACCCTGTATTCTGTCGTTGTGTGAATGACATAGTGTGTGTTTTTGCCATGTCAGAAAATTTCAACTGATATGAACATGTTCAGTCACTTACTATTATTATAGGTCTGTGCGGAAAAGTTGGCATTTAAGAAATTAAAACTTGAGCAAAACAAAAATTTTGACAAAGTATCTATATTTTGATTTGTGCAACTGTCAATATGTTATGAAAATGATTTTTTTTTCTGCCTCTGGTTGACAAGAAAAAAGTCGACCATTATTCAGCCATTATTACGACTCGGCTTTCATAAAACGCTCTCTGTTGAAGACTTTTTTGTACTGATTTTTTTCTTAATTAGCTGTGGAAAGAAGAATTTCCTGGCTGCATGGAGAAAGTTTTGGAGTCAAAAAGGCTAAATACTGAAAAGCTCAACTTCGAAAATATATCGTTGATGGAAGATAAAAGGTCTTAGACATTTTCAGTTTGCTAACACCAAATCAACTGAGTTATTCGTGGTAGAACAAAAAACGTGGACCTAATTAACTTATAGCGAACACATTCGTGAAAACTAGAACATTTGATTGTTGCCAACGCAATATTGACCTATCAGCATTTAAATATTTATGCCGTCTAATAATGTCCAATTGTTACGAATGCACATTAAAAGTAGACATATGTCATCTAAAATGTACCTCATGTTTATATTTTAATAGATGAAAACAATCAAGGACTCGACCGCATTAAAAATTATTGTTGCACTCATGCTTTACTGGGCGAAAAACTAAAATCGGTAGTTGCGCCCAGGTCATGTGGCCAGTATGGATGGAAGCCGATGGACAAAACGGATTAACGTCATTTTGGACTGGTCCTGCTATATTTTTAGGCAGAATAATTATTGTAAACCTGTCACCCGGTGGAATGACGACATTGATACAAAACAAGTAGGCATAGAACTGGATCCGCCCGACTATAGCCAAAGACAGAGAACGCTGAAATCGTCTGGAGGAAAGGCCTTAGCTACCCATTGGTCACACGAGGGGTTCTTGCTGATCCAGTAGTTCTGAAGCGCGTTCAAACAAACAAACTCTTCAGCTTAATATGAATATCATAATAACAATGTAGACACAATAGATCTATGTTGTAAATGTTGTATTAATGTATTTTTTAAACTTAATGTTTGTAAGTTATAAATGAGTAATGTCTAAAGAATACTAATTTAAAAATGCATTGTTGATAATCATAACCGTTTTTATTTCTAATATCACCTGATAATTATGATTTTCATCTGTAAGTAAAAATGCAACCTGTAAATAAAATATTTTTTATTAAATCTCCTGGGATAGATTTTAGCTTTTGGTTTATACCAGCATTGGTCTCACAGTATTATACACTAAGTAGCATTTATGTTGGGCATTACCAACGATGTGGTCCAAGGTCCATATAAAAATGGTCAATCTGCCTTTATTCCACAGCAAATAATTGCATGTGTCAGACAGTACTGCTCTGTTCGTACAAAGCTTACATTTTACATAACACAATTTGAGTACTACAATTTATAGATGAATTAGATTTAAAAAAAAGAACTTCATCGAAGTTTTACATTTTACCATGCAATATTACTTAATAATAATATAGGTTGATAAATTAAAAAAAAAATGGTTAATGTCTGTCATTCTTGCTATCACGATCAGGGTTTTCAACTTGTAGCTTAGACCTTTTAACCAAGTAAATAATATTTCGTTTGTTAATTTGATATCGTAAAGGATGAATGTTGAGATTTTTATTTGATACTTGATCAGTGTTATCAAATGTTGATTGTGCTTCGTATTGACGCACTGCAAATTTATTCATTCCTACACTTTGAGAACAAAAAGCCACTTAAACCACCATAATCATTACTTCTATTTTCCATTTATGCTATTAGGTGTCATACAGGTAGGGACCTGTATTTTCGTCATCAAGAAATATGTAGCATAATATTTTCAATTTTTCATACTGAACTTGACAGAGTGAGTACAGTTCATTAGTAAAGAAGCGGGCAACTCTTAAAAGCAAAATGAAAGAACGCGAACGAAAAAATTGTCTTTTGAAAAATACTAATATATGTAAAGTATCTTTATTTGATAGTCAACTTTCATTCGATAGACATATTGATCATGTAGTTAAAAAGCGACAAATTTTTTAGGTTTCATTATAAGAACATCGGCTGAATTATAGAGGTAATCTTGAATGTATGGCAAATACTTGTACTGCATTTTCTGGCCACCTGGAGTATGCGTCTCCAAGCGTATGGAGCTCTGGGAAATGTGAACGCTATATAGATCGATTAGAACGCATTCGAAGAGACCCAAGTATTTACTAGGCAAGCTTTCGCAGGAGATGTAGTCGCAATGAAGACCGGTGCAAATTCTACCACTTGGTCGGTCCAAGCAAGACGCCAAGTGGCTGATGCGGCGTATTTCGCGAATATTGCTAGCGGCTCCATTAATTGCAAGTCGAACTACTGGTCGAGCAAAGTGGACTGCCTCAGGGCCCAGGACAGAATCCCGTCTAAGGAGAACGATTTAAAACTAATACTTAGATGAAGAAGCACTAAAAATTACAGACGCAATTGTAATTATTATGGAACAGTAATATAATAAATAATACCGCAATTGAATTTGACTCTTTTATTATGATTAAGCAGAAAGTAGCGCATCCATAAAGTGGGACGCTATAGGCTAGAATTAAATAAGAAGATGTGTCCCTCTTCAACCGATATACTTGCAACCGTGACTTAAATAGTAGTTTTATTGTAGCAATAGAAGGGGGCGTTGTCCATAGAGATATTATGATATAGAATATAGAGGTAATCTCTAATACAGCTGAGATCCAGCTGAGGGTTCTTCATGAGATACTGGTCAGACCAAATTCGATTTTTAGCATCAAATGAAGCGGCCCATCCAAAAGTTGAATATTTGTTCCCCTGGGAAAGGCGGTATGTCTATCTCTAATAGTTTGGTTGGGTTCTTGTGTTTTCGTAATCAGGGTCACCAGGTACTCCAGTATCTTCGATTATCCTAGGGTTTTTACTCAAGTGTTTCCCTTTATGTGACGTCGGATTGCGCATTACAATAACCTAACTCTGATGTGCTACCAAAATTTCAGCATTTCACACCAGTTTATGGGAAGTACTAGTTCTATTTGCCAGACTCGAGTTCGACTCGAGTCCATAATCAGACTCGAGCACAAAATAGACTCAAGCACTTATACTGAACTCGAGTCTTTTACGGGAGCTTGAGTATAAAAAGAAATCGATAGGTAGAGTCCCTATATACAGGGTTATTTTGAAACCACTGGCCAAATTTTCGCAGCAAATCTGGTTGATGAAATTGAGCAGGTTTCCAAAAAAATCTACGTTAGCAAATGAAATTTTTTTTTTTGTCTCATACAAATTGGTCGATCAGCTGATGGGACTTATTATGGAAAGTTGAAATTTTATGTTATTATTTTACTATAAATTTCTTTCGGACGTAGTTGTATTCCAAGTAATGAGCATATTTAAAAAATTTGGCCAGTCGTTTCAAAATAACCCTGTATGAGTCGAGTCTTGTGATTTACAGTCGAGTCAGAATTTTGAGACTCCCAGACTAGAGTTTTTTACAACACTAGGGAAAAACCTAGTCATATTATATTTATGTTTTATCAGTCGTTGTCAGCGACTTTGGCAATAGAGAAAATTAAATTATGAGCTCCATTATTATAAGCAACGAATATGGTTATGTGGTTTCCAAGGTCTTATCTATTTCCGTGCTGAAATTCGTTAAAACCGGTTCATCCGTTTACGTAAATTTTATTGAAATATGCTCACTTTCGTTTACAATATTAATAAAATAGGGATGTGTTAGGGATAGTAATAAAACCTTAGATGCTCGCTCATAAATCTTTATTTTTAAAATATAATAATCTGTGCAAATGGAGTTGCATACCTACTGATGTTACGCTACTTGTGCAGAAGCCAGAGTTAATTTTCCAACTATGCAGTCTGGGTTACTCTCTCACCATTCGGAGATAGCCCTCCTCGCCAAAGGACTTGTCCCCAAGAACACATTTTTTGATGAATTTTTAAATCCAGTAAGGGTCATTTGTATTGGGAATTTTCATTAACACAAAAATGCATTAAAAGTTCAACTTATAGGTTCTTGCCGATTGAAAATTCTGACTATGTTGACTACCTACTTGTGATATAGTAGATAATTACTTACACATCAAGCTCGGCCACTCTGTATACAAAAATGCATTTTTGATTTTGGTACAGTACAAAGCTACTAGGTTTTTTGATACGATCTATATCGACTGAAATCTGCGATTATAGATATGTACGTACCTATATATATGAGCTTCAAAGTCGTGGATTGTCAAGTTAGTTCTGGGTGTGAAATGTCAGTTGGCGTAATAAGTCAAAGCCTGGAAATGTCAAGATCGTACAAAAGGTCTGTGGATTCTATGATGGCAATTATGTATTATCGAACTGTCAAAGTCATGCATGTTGACATATGTCATATAAAACTGATTTTCTTTCCTTCTTGTAACCCTCCGCTCAACCTGAATACACGCTGCTGCAATTTCAGTATAATTTGCTGTTTTAATTGATCTCCATTGGAAGAATATCCTTGCAGAAATAACGCTGACCATCTGCGCTTCAATCTGCGTTACAGAAAATTCATTAATTAAAACGACATCGAATCTAAGAGTGCCAGTTTGAGTATTTCTTTTGATGTACCGAACACTTAAAAATAAAAACTAAAAGCTTACATTCATCTGCATGTAAAAAGTAAATTTTCTTTTATTACTTTGTTTTCATTTTGCAGAGAATTATTTTCTTGAACTGGACGTAGTTATGCAAACCAGATCCAACACCAAAATATAGAATGTTGGGAAATTGACGTTTTACTCTGGGACCTAATATTTAAATATAAGGAAGGTTTATTAAATAAGCTAATAAGAAATATCACAGATAATACTTAAAAGTACACGGTCGAATTTCTATTACAGCGATTGAACAGTAAAATGTCTGAATTTTCATGAAAAACATTGAATGGATCCTGTTTGCAGTAAGTTAGTTTGCAGTTTTTTCTTAATTGCCTATATACCATGTACTGTAAAATAATTGATTTTGTTTTATACATTGATGCAATGCTTTGATATTAAAAAATCCAATATAATTGTAACGCGGCGACGCGTTCATCCTCTTTGATCCATTTATGCGTGCGCTGGCACATACATACTTATTTCACCTGTCATAAATTTTAAATTGTATTCATACACATTCGATTCTACATTTTGATATCATTCTTGACTCAGTTTATGTAAATCATTTATCGTCTAATATTATAAAGATAAATAATATATCTTAAATATATTTAATATTATATAAATCAACATAGACCCTTATCGGGTATGTATTATTAAGTTTTATTGGTTCTTTTGGAAGTGATTCTAAATTTATAGTGAAGTGTGTTTATTATCTTTTTCTAACCGTTATTTATATTTGTTTTAGGTCTTATGTTTACCAATAAAATAATATCAACGACCCTGAAGATTGCTTTTATTATTATATGGGGCTCACGCTCCATAATAAAGAGGCATTGGCAAATTACAAATGGCTTTATTTGCAATCAAAAATTTAACAAATGTTTCAAAATGCTTTGTTAAAAAGAATAATATCTGAAAGCTTTTGTAGACATTCTTGAAGAATGTCTAAAAAGCTTTCAGATATTATTCTTCTTGTTCATCTAATTCAATCTCGAAGTCCGGCGCTCCCGAAAAACCATCGACATCATCAACAATCCCGTCATCTCCAGTAAAATTCTTATAAACATTGTGTATATCTGTACATCGTTTGGAATAATATGTAAAATACTTCTTATGTCTTTCAGTTTTACACTGGGTATGGGCTTTTCATTAGATTTATCGACTGCTATTTTCCTATTTGTAATAATGTTTTCTAATTTTGAACAAGAAAGAAAATCTTCTTTAGTCATTCTTGTCACATGCATGGGTTTATTATTCTTGCAATTTTTCATTATTTCTATGTAATCTTGTAGTGTATAAAGTCTCTGCTGTAATTTTAAAGCACATTCTATCTTCCCAAAGTCAGTGTCATTAGGCAAAAAGCTATGCCCTGATTCTGAGATCTTACTGAGAAGCTTAAGCCTGATGTTAGACACCTAATACTTTGTAGTGATTTGGCTGGTAGGCAGAATGGTAATATAAAGCTAACCCTAATGCTTAAAGCCATGTTATGCGATCATCCGACTTTGCAACAGATATGTATTAGATTTTTAGAATCAGGGCATAGCTTTTAGCCTAATGACACTGACTTTGGGAGGATAAAATATACTTTAAAATTACAGCAGAGACTTTATACACTACAAGATTACATAGAAATAATAAAAAATTGCAAGAAGAATAAACCCATGAAAGAAGAAGATTTTCTTTCATGTTACAAATTAGAAAACATTATTACAAATAAGAAAATAGCAGTCGATAAATCGAAAATTTCATGGCTTAAAACTAAGGAACTAGTTCTTAATTTATATGAGAACAAATTTTGAAGCAGATTTTAAGGAGCTCAATATACAGAAAGAATACCCGTGGTAGACAACCAATTATGTCCAAGAACCGAAGGGATTCACTTTGGCCTAATGGAAAGCCCATACCCAGTGTAAAACTGGAAGACATAAGAAGTCTTTTACATGTTATTCCAAACGATGTACACAATTTCTATAAGAATTTGACTAGAGATGATTGTTGATGATGTCGACGGTTTTCGGGAGCGCTGGACTTCGAGTTTGAATTAGATGAACCCGAAGAATAATATCTGAAAGTTTTAAGACATTCTCCGAGAATAACTGCAAAAGCTTTCAGATATTATTCTTTTAACAAAGCATTTCAAAACTTTGGTTGAATTAGCGTATTTAATAAACTAAGGAAAGTTTATTAAATACGCTAATAAGTTATTTAAATATTAAGTCCAAAAATAAAACATCAATTTCCCAACATTCTATATTTTTGTGTTGGATCTGGTTTGCATAACTACGTACAACGTTACATAGACGAGATCCAAACCGCATGTTTCGTAAGAACTGTATTCATTCAAAACGAAACAAAGAACCATGTGAAATGGATTTTATTCAAAATATGCAATTGTGAGTATATTTATTATGCAAATAAGATCCAATCGGCATGATCCTCATAAAATCACAATTTCATAATTATATATAGAACCAAGTGACATGGATTTAGTTTTATGTTTTATTTCCTGAAAATCACGCTGCTTGGATCTTTTCTTACGTTCCAAATATGTTGTTTTAAGATGGTATCTTTGAAAAAAATAAATTTTTAGACCAATGAAGCACTGGAGACGCTGGTCTTTTTTTCCATAAACGTAAGGCCTATTTTTGAATAATTTTGTGTACAGAACTCAATTTTGGCCAAGGTGTGGGTTGGATCTGGTTTGCATAACTACGTCCACTATTTTTAACAGTTCACTGGTTTTTATATTAAGTATCTCGTTATTACTAGAGATGGGCATTTACCCGATAAATTTCCGAGACTCGGAAATTTATCCATTTATACCCATTTTTTCCCAGGAATTTTTAATTTACACCGGGTAAAAATTAAAATCAATTAAAATGGTTGTAATTACGATATTTTATAATATATCGTTAAGATTTATTATGAAATAAAGTGTTTAAGCATATATTCAGTTTTTAAATTAAGTACTGTGTAAAAAAAATACTTATAAAGTGTACAATTTACGTTTTGGTTACACTTGTGAGAACAGTAGACCTCGCAAGCCCTTCCACAAAATAATCGATATTTTACAGTATCCCTGGCTGAGAAGAGTCAATACTAGGGCATGCAGTTTCATAGATTTTCAGTTTCGATATTGGCTTATGAAATTAGGTTCATTAGTTTCGAAATTTCGAAACTATATACTTAATTTTTAGGGTTCTGTACCTCAAAAGGCAAAAAACGGAATCCTTATAAGATCACTTTGTTATCCGGTTTCTTTTAGCAAAAAATAATCAAAATTATGCGTCAACTCTGAACCCTGGGTGCGCGAGCTTGAGCTTGCACGCACGTGGCCGGTTTTTTTTGATGTCGACGTGATGGTCAAAAATAATGTTGTATTACAGTATTATTTTATGTCTCCCCACCAGTAAAATCAAATTAAAGCCATCATCGTGTCATTCCCGGTTGCAAATTCCAAATCCAGGATTTGGCGAGTCTGGTATTTATGTCATAGCCAAAGGTCGATATGAAGTCTCTTTGTGGAATGACTGATTTATCCTAGGTTTGACCAAAGCCTTTGGGCTAACTATAATACTAGATAAAACAGGGTAGGGACGAAGCACGGAACGATAAACACACTTTTTTCCTTGAATCAAATAAAAGAATGCAAAGAGAATTTTCTTAATTTCAAGGATGTGCCCAACGTTAAGCGTCTCTAAGAGAAATAAGTGCAAAAGATTCTAATTAGGCTTTATAAAATGTCATTGTTACAAAAAATGCTCTTAAAAATTATGTAAATGTAATTGACTGACCAAATTAGTTTCTCCTAGGTTTGACGAAAATTCTTTAGTCAGAGGCCGAAAAACTTCTTTTGTTTGGGCTTTGACTAAGACTTTAAGTCAGACCTGAGGATCGACCAGTCAAACCTAAGAGCGCCGGAGCTTCGAGGATTGACTATAACATTTACAATAAAGCGACTGCCATCTGATGATCTGACCTTCGCATCGCAACCCTTAAACAAGGGAACCAGTTACCAGACCAACTGGATCATGTCTACATTTTTATTCAGAATATTTATCTCAATAATTGAGACACCATCCAAAACGTGCAGGCCTCCCCAGAATATTCTCCCTCACCGCCGAGCGGATGGCAGAAATACACAAGTAGATTTAAAAACCAAGAGGTGTATGCTCGGATTCGAACCTGCTAATTAAGGTTCTAATCCGAACCTCTAGATGTACCTCTGGATTTTTCAATTTTATCTGCCATTCGCTCGGCGGTGAGGGAAAACATCGTGAGGAAACCTGCACGCTTCGGATAGTTTTTCATTTATTGAGATGAATGTGTAAACATGATCCAGCCGGTCTGGCTCCCCTGTTTAAGGGTTGCGAAGGTCAGACGGCAATTACTTCATTATAATTACCAGACTTCCCCAAATCGTGGATCATTTAAGAGAAGTGCGTACTCTGCGGCCTCCAAATCAACGGCTAGATAGAATAGCGTTAACGCCCTACTTTGGGACGGACTCCGTTGACTAGAGAGAAATGCGGTCCATCGACAAATAGTGATATCGATTATAAAAAAAAAAAATGATTTGAGATGAGCAAGCTTCCAGCTTACGGCGTCCCCGCTGGCCTCTGTAGCTAGATTAGCTGACTTCCTGAGTGAACGATCGATCAAAGTGGTCATTGATGGCTGCTCGTCTGATCCAATGGCTATTGTCACCGGTGTTCCTCAGGAGTCTGTCCTCTTTGCAACACTTATCCTGCTGCACATCAATGACCTCCTTACATCCGGTATTGTTGGGTATGCAGATGCAATGCAGGGATTGACGGGGATCAGCTAAAACTAGAGAGAAAGGCCATGGTTAAGCGAACTGACCAGACGCTAGAATACGTATTTCAGTGGGGACAGAGTAATCTGGTCACTTTTAACGCTTCCAAGACACGGGCGTGTCTATTACCGCAAAAAGGAGCCATTTCATCCTGGCTCCTACTGTTCGAGGTAAATCGGTTCCCATAGACGACAAGCTTGAACTCCTTGGCATGGAGTTGACTAAAAACCTCAACTTCGGCACCAGCATCGAATCCAAAGCACAATCAGCGGCCAAAAAGCTGGGCATTCTCAATAGGGTTAAGCGGTATCTCACACCTGGACAGCTTCTTACTCTTTACAAAGCTCAAGTCCGATCTTGCATGGAGTACTGCAGTCACCTTTGGGACGGCTCGGCGAAGTACCAACTGGCCACTTTGGATTCGGTGGAAGGCATAGCCAAGAGAATAATCGGCGATGAAAAACGAACAAACGCTATACTCCACAGCCTATCTCATCGTCGAAAAGTTGCTTGTTTGTCGGTATTCTACAGAGTGTACTTCGGGGGAGTGTGCTCATGAGCTGCATGAGCTCATACCGCCAGGACAACCAGACGCACTGCGGGCTATCATCCCTTCCTGGGTTACATTCCACCAAGCGCTTTTCGTCATCATTCCTAAAGCGCACAGCGAAGCATTGAAACTCCCTGCCTGCGTCTGCGTTCTCGAGCACGTACAACCTGACTCTCTTCAAAACCAGAGTGAATAAATAGGCTGCTTCTGGGTAAGCTCGCTACACCGTAGCCCTCATCTCTGTTCTCGGGCAAGATTGTGGACAAGCAAACCCATCTTTAATAATAAAAAAAAAAAAGATTTCGAAATGTCGGAATGTACAGGAGTACTTATATTAATTCTGTGGTACAGGTGCAAATTTCGAAATTACGTGGCATGCAAATATAGTCCGAAATTTCGAAATTATGAAGTTTCGAAATTTCGAAATGCATGCCCTAGTCAATACCACTAAAAAATTTACTGAAACCTGCTTTTTTTGCCTCGAAATCACACATCACACAGATTGAGTTAGCACCAACGTAAGTTTAAGAAACTGAGAAGCTTCGCCCGCTGCGCTCGCTTGGTCAAAAAAGACCTGACAAGATATATCTTAATTCTGACTCATTCGCAGCCAACTAGTTTTAGACAATAAATGTTATGCCGGGGCGACGAACAAGTTTGCCAAATGCCGGAATTCTTTTGAACGGCTAGAGCGATCATCGAATCGTAAGGCCCGCCGCCGCCGTACTAGGCCAGATTGCTTTACACGAATGTCTGTAATATCAGTAATAATGAAAAACTGAATTTAAAATTAAAATGCAGCAAACTTAATTGCTAACTCTCACAAAAACACGATTGGATAAAATATTGCGAAGTTACCTCCAAATCCTAACCAATATTATAAATGCGAAAGTGAGTTTGTTTTGTTACCTCTTCACGCTTTATCTACTGAATTTTCCTGTTTCCATATACACAAAGTTAGAAGTACTGAGAAGGTGATAGGCTACTTTTTATCCCGGGAAAAAGCACTGTTCCCATGGGAGATTCACGCGGCGAAGCCGTGGGCAAAAGTTAGTCTATAATAAGTACAATTAAAGATGTATTTTTTTTTTGTTAATACTACTTGAAACATACATATACTGAATATGCATCATTATTTTCATAATATTATTTGAATACATAAGATTTTAAATCTGTTGTTTTTGTTTTTTTTTAATATTTGAACCGAAAACAACTAGTTATTTATCTTCCTTATAATCAAAACATATCTAATATTTATACTTTAATTATTATTTTATCAGTTTAAAGTAAATAAGGATAATTTACTTTCATTATAATTTCTACCCGGTATAAATAAAAAATATATATTATGGGTATAAATTAATTTTTACCTATTCTACCCATTCTTTCCCATTTTTACCTTCCCGAAATTTATCCAAGCGCCCATCTCTAGACCCAACGCATTGGCCCAACTCGTTGGGCCGTCGTGTATTGGAGCCTTCAGACATATAAACCCATAGACTAAACGATTAAATCACAAGGGCAACTAACGCCTTGATTATACGTACCGAGTAAATGGGCGAAAAGACCGTAGTTTAGACCGTATAGTTTCACCGAGCCAGCAAATGAATGGGCGAGACAGTAGCTGGGCTGGGATCCCGTTTTACTTACTAGGCTTAGTGACGGTGAGTGACAAGTGTGCGTTACCCTGGCAGGAAAGTGTGTCCTGGAGTTAAGTGAATGGAACCAACACGTTGTGCGTAGTCTAGTGTACATGTGCCGCGAATAAAACTTTTGTGCGTCTTGTAGTTTAGGAAAAAAACGGAAATCTAGGATTCTGCTAGGGTAACGTCGTTCTAGCAGGAAAGTTCTAAACGAATGATCGGAGAGAGAAATATTCTGAGGGGGCAGAGAGCTTAGAGCTGTGCATTGACCTGGGCTGAAAAGATCATTTGTGCGTCTTCAGGTTTTCGGGATATTGCATTTCCTGCTGGAGTAACGTTTTGCAAAATCGTGGATCTCCTAGATCCATCGTATGTGCACCTGTAAGATAAATATACATGAGTAGCTATTCATTTGTGCCCATCTGTGCCATAATTAGATTTAAGAAAATATTTATAATTTTTAAGTAATCGTGTTGTGTTTGAAATCACGAAAAAAAATCATAGCGCCTAAATGAAAAGACGTGTAAGCTCGCTGAAAACTGTATTCGATTCTTCTATACACCTATAATAACCACAAAAAGTTTCTGAAGTGCACATGTATTCATTATTGAATAATATTACTAAAAGACAAAATTAGGTGACTTAACTTTGACGTCAACATACAAGAAACCGGCTTAACCCAATAAGTGTGCGTGTGAACCAAAGATTAGTGTGTTCAGTCATATATTATCATGGAAATTTTCAGCTCAAAATGTTAAGGATATATGTGCGCAGAGAATCCGGGCAAACGAAATGGCGGGAGGGTTCGGTACCGAAAAATTTACCGGGTAAAAAAGTACCGGTAAAAACCTCGACCCGGCACTACGTCTGTCCGACTAAAACCTAAACTAACTTAATCTATACGCAGACTGCTACCACCATAGTTTATAACGGGAACTACAGAACCCTGTATATTAAACCTAACTTAATAAATACAACCACCCACAAGCTCAAGGGTCCACTTACCAAACTAAATCTTCGTTTTCTTCGGATCCAAACTTGAGTGTCTTCGGGAAGGGGGAATTCCTAATCACCCTACCTAACCCATGAGATCTCAATTCCCCAGAACAAATAAATAGATTTCTTCCCGAAATCGGCTCGGCAACAGATAGATGTGAGCGACCAGCCACGCGTCACATCTCACAGGAAAAAGTCACAATAACGGGTTACACAAACACAAACTTAATAGTTATTTAACAAACAGGAAATTCACAAATATAACTCAAACTAATTAACAATCAAAAGACGCGGGACCTCTCCGCGTATTAAATCAAACCGATATAGCACAGGACAATGGCGGCCGTCCGCGACCCATTCACACGAGCAGTGTGAGAACCCCGCAAGCCGGGTCCTTGCCATGAGAACCCCGCGGCCGCGTTTCGTTCCAAGCAATTATATTACAAACATCCCCCCCGTCCCGGTCTGAGAAGCAGACCGCTAGCTTACTCTACGGGAAGGCGGGCGAGAGAGGTCACACCTCTCCTTAAAATCGAACCGTCGACCAACACCTCAGCCACACGCGGAGTGCCGTCTCCGCCAAGAATCAAACGTAATATGCGAGCTCGTCGCCAAAGCAATGAGGGCAAATTTGCCTCTTTTAACAATACTAAATCACCCTCCCTGGGAGGCTCAGTCCTGTCTGTCCACTTCACTCTTTGCTGCAGCAAATGCAAATATTCAAGCGACCAGCGACGCCAAAAGTCCTGGCTCATTTGCTGCAACATTTGAAAACGCGACAACCGATATACGCGTTCGTCCTTCCACGGGTATTCGGGCAGGGCATTCAAAGGCCCTCCCACCAAAAAATGACCAGGGGTGAGAGCTTCCAAGTCATTTGGATCTGGAGATAGCGGACAGAGAGGACGAGAGTTGAGGACCGCCTCAACTTTACAAAACACTGTGGCCAGCTCTTCAAAAGTTAGAGCCGTTTCTCCGATAATGCGGCGGAGGTGGGTCTTTGCGGATTTCACAGCCGCTTCAAAAATCCCTCCCCAATGGGGGCAACTTGGGGGACTAAACATCCAGGTTATTCCCCTTTGGGCAGCAATTTGACTTAAACTAGTACAATTTTTATCAATAAACACAGAAACATCCTTAAGATAATTTACAGTTCCCTTATAGTTTGTGCCATTATCAGACCTAATAAGGGAAGGTAGACCTCGACGCGAAACAAAGCGATCCAACGCGGCGACGAAGGCCTCCGTAGTCAGAGCCGACACCACCTCCAAATGGACAGCCTTGGTGGCCAAACAAACAAATACACACAAATAGCCCTTCACAATACGGGCATTACGAAAGGGAGAAGCCTTGATCGAAAAGGGACCGGCAAAATCGGTTCCAACGCCGTCAAACGGTCTCGAAGGTCGGATTCGATCAGCGGGCAAATCACCCATCTGTGGTTGCATCGTGGATGCCTTCAACCTATAACATGCAATACATCGAAACAGGACACTACGGATTGCTCTTCGGGCAGACAAAATCCAAAACTCGCGTTGCAAAATAGCCAACAAAGCATTGCACCCAGCATGGGCGTTACGAATGTGTCGATCAGACACCAAAAGCTGCACCAAGGGTCCGCCCTTGGGAAACAACAGAGGATGGCGAGTCTCATATGGAAGATCCGCCTTCCGGAGCCTGCCTCCAACCCGAAGAAGCCCATCCGAGTCGATGTACGGGTTCAAACGAGCGACCGCGCCCTTCAACTTAGCGCGTCCGTCGCGCAAGATACGAAGCTCTGACTCAAACCGTCCGGTCTGCACGACACGGACCCAATGCAACAATGCGCTCCGGCGCTCTTCTGCACCTGCAATCGGCTCCAACCGCTTTGCCTGTGGGTTTCTACAATTATGTATGAAACGCTTAATCCAACTGGTGACACCCAGAAGCTTATCCAAACTGCTATACCGAGCAAGTAGCCAATCCAGCTCCGCCGTCGTCTCAGCGACTACAGCATGTACACGAAGCCCAGTCAAACTCAAAGAAGTAACATCTGTCTGACAGACAGGCCAAGATGTTTCTGATCCCATCAGCCACTCTGGACCCCACCAGAGCGGGTGTGACACCAATTCTGGTGCCGTACAACCTCGGGAAGCACAGTCCGCTGGGTTAAGCTCTCCCGGCACATGTCTCCATGTTATATCAATTCCGATATTCTGGATTTGGGAAACCCGATTTCCCACAAAAACCTCCAAGGTATGTGGGGCCGCGCGCAACCATGCAAGCGCGACCTGGCTATCCGACCAGGCGAAGATGTCCCGTATCTCGACCGTGGCCGCCAGCTCACATGCAACGTGATGCAACAATTTAGAGAGAAGGTGAGCTCCACTCAACTCAAGCTTGGGAATAGTCAGCCTAGTCCTGATGGGGGCGACCTTGCTCTTCCCTAACAAAAGCGAGACATTGACCCGGCCATCGGCGTCAACTGTCCGCATATAGACTGACGCGGCGTAGCCTCGCTCCGACGCGTCACAAAAGCCATGCAGGCTGGCTCGATATTTCCCGGGGGCAATATTCGACGAGGCAAGGCAATCCGATTGACTTCCTTAATCGATGAAAACAACTCGAGCCAATCATCCAATGGAGGACCAAACAGCGGCTCGTCCCACGAGACGCCCAAAGTCCAAAGTCTCTGAAGAAGACACTTCGCAGAGAATATTACTGGACTGATCCAACCGCTTGGATCAAACATACGAGCTATTACTGACAACACCGTTCTCTTAGTCCAGACCTTTGGTATTTCCAAGTCCACTTGGAATGTAAAAATATCGGTTAGCGGCTGGTACTGCATGCCCAGCACCGCTATCCTGTTGGGATCATCCACATCCTCAAACAGGTGAGGGTTCTGTTGGTGATCCTCCGGGATCCCTTCTAGAACTTTAGGCTCATTAGACAACCACTTACGTAGCTCGTAGCCACCTGTCTTCAATATTTCAATCAATTCATCCCGCAGTAGGAGGGCCTCCTCAATACTTTGGGCTCCGGTGCACACGTCATCGACATACAAGTCACGTGACAGCACGGAAGCCCCACGGGGAAAGCGGATCCGTTCCCGCTCTGCCAATTCAAGCAATGATCTGATGGCGATATAGGGACTAGATTTCAAACCATAGGTGTTTGTATTGAGTTTGTTGCGGAATATACAATGATACACAAAGTTGGTAGATGTCTGACTTTATTTTACATTATTCTATCTTATATACTATATTCTTATCTTTTACATTTATCTAGCACACTATCTACAATTAAACATTCGTGAGTTATCTTAACTACTAATCGCTCACGTTCTCGATACTGTGCGGAACTGTGGAGATGAGATACGGCACAGTACTCTCCCCTTAAAAAAAATATCTAACTATTAAATCTAACCGTGCGTTTACTCAATCTACCAGATCTAGTGACGTACGTGTCTTTGATGATATCCGCATTCTCGCTAGGCAAGAATGCAGGTTTGAGCCTATCTATTGATACTATAATTTCTTTATCTAATTTCTTAATTTTAAATAGTTTGTTATTCCTGTCTAAAACTGGGAAAGGACCTTCATACGGTGGTACAAGACTTTTTCGTACGGCATCTGTTCTCAAAAATACATGACTACATTTATCCAGCTCTGGATGTACAAATGTCGTGGATTTTGAACTTTTTCGTTTCCCTTTTCCCGTAATACGATTGATATTTTCTCGTAGTTGACTGACAAAATCTTCACTTGCCGTATTCCTTGTTTCTTCAAAAAATTCCCTGGCAGTTTCAAAGTAGTTCCATATACCATTTCTGCAGCACAATGTCCGGTGTCACTTCTAGGACAACACCTTAATCCTAACATAATGGATGGCAAAATACTAGTCCAATTTTTCTCATTTTGCTTTGCCATTATAGATGCTTTTAATGTTCTGTGAAACCTTTCAACCATTCCGTTAGCCTGTGGGTGGTATGCCGTCGTTCTTATTTTTTTTAATGCCTAGGTATTGAGATAAGGATTCGAACAACCTAGATTCGAACTGACGTCCTTGATCTGTTGTTATCCTCAATGGACATCCAAACCTCGTAATCCATTCATTATACACGGTTCTAGCCACCACATCTGCGGTTATATCTTTCTACTGGAAAAAGCTTCAGGCCAAGAAGTGCATCGGTCTATTATCGTAATCAAATACCGTTTACCTTGTGAGATAGGAAGTGGTCCAACTATATCGATATGAATATGTTCGAAACGCTGAGCTGCCTCAAATTTTCCTAGCGGTGCAATTGTATGCCGCTGCACTTTCGCTCGCTGACATGCAACGCATGACTCACACCATTCATTAATGTTTTTATTCATATCTCGCCATACATATTTTTGAGTAATCATTTTTCTTGAAGTCCGCTTGCCTGGATGACTCAAACCATGTAACCTTTCGAAAACCGTTTGACGGAAAGATTCAGGTAAATTATTGCGATAAAAATTAACGATACATACACCGTCACAGGATCCTCAGGGCGCTCACGCCAGAGTATCAACTGGAATCGCCTGTCCTCAGGATGTATGACTGTCTGGCGGAACATCATCCGGATGTCCGCGCCAAAAACCACTTGATGTCTTCTAAAGTTCAAGATGATGTCAATTATGTCCCTATGCAATTTGGGACCCGAATGCAAACACAGATTCAACGAAACCCCGTTCGAAGTGGGTGCGGACCCATCGAAGACGGTCCTCAATTTGCCTGTTGAGGCCTTCACCACCGCGTGGTGGGGGCAAAAAATAATGCTCAGTTGAGCTCCAATCAACTCGAGCCGGAGACATGTGACCCAAATCCTCGTACTCGCGCATAAATTCAATATATTTATCGCGAAGTACGTGGTCACGCTGCATGCGTCGCTCCATGGACAGCAGTCGTTTCTCCGCAAGCGCCCTACTTTGCCCTAGGCTAGGACGAGAGGCAACAAAGGGTAACCTAGTTACAAACCGACCGGAGGGCAACCTCTCCGTGGTCGATCGAAAAAGGGCTTCGCACTCAGCGTGTTCCGGATCCATCCTGGAACTCATAGGTGGCTCCTCCACCTCCCAAAACCTTTGCATGGTCTTGGCCAAGGACGCAGATGCGACGACCGGTGGCTTCTCCACGGTGCTATTATCAAACACAGGGCCCATCAGGGCGAAACCAAAGATAGTAGACACTGCCATCAGTGAAGACGAACCCAGAGCTTTCTGAGTACCCAACAAAATCCAACCCAATACGTCCGAGCCCAGGAGCAAGTCCACTGGGCCGGGATGAAAGACAAAGGGGTCGGCCAAATCCAGACCCGAAACCAAAGACAACACACCCGGCGGTATGTCTGTCGAGGGGTGCCAACCCGCAATGGTATCCATTACCATAGCCGAAGTCGTGATCCTCATTGTGGAGGACTTCAGCGAAGAAAAGGTGACAAGTGTCTGGCCCGTCAGACACTTCACTTGTATGCCACCAACTCCAAGAAGTGGCACAGGCGAGTCTTCCACGACTAAACCTAACTGGTGTGCCACTCGAGTGGTAACCAAACTGCTTTGAGCCCCTGAGTCCAACAGAGCTCTCAAATTAATGGCTTCTCCCCCACGACCCCATACGCGGACCACCGCGGTAGGGAGCAGAACCGTCCGCGGCTCTGTCCCAGCAAGGGAGCAAGCTAGTTACGGGCTCCCCACTCTCTCCAAACCAGGGGCGCGCCACTGACCCGGATAATATGGCGGGCGAGTGCACATCCCCATCTGAGGGGGCATAACCCGCGGCCCGGCCATACATATGGTACGGCGGGTGGTACTCCAGCCGTGGGTACTCGTGCAGCGGTGGAGAAAACCGCTGCGGCTGCATGTGTTGGGTATTGGTAACCCGCGTGGAGGGGGTGTCCCCACTCTCACGTCCGATCTAGGGCCCCCGCCCATGGGGGCCCTATCCGGGCCTGGCCAGCTACATACTGGCCATGACCTTGAGGCGCGTGGTCCCGGTCCGCCAAGACCCGCGCAGGTACGCGACCCCCTCCCGAGGGGTGCGACGAGCGAAGCCGCGTCCTCCGTCCGGTGGTGGAGGGCTTCGCGCAGGAGCGCCCCGCCCATAGGGGACCCCTGCCTCAACATCCGGGGGCCATCCCCGTTCCGGTTCATGCAGAGCATCGCGTGGTGCAGCCCACGGCATGCACTGCATGGTATGGCCCTGGGACAGTCACGTGCATAGTGACTGCCCAAACAGTAAAAGCAAAGCTCATGCCGCCTTGCCATGCGGCGCCGATCTTGTACTGGCAGTCTCTGCCAGTCCCTGCATTGCAGCAGGCTGTGGCCCATCCGGCCACATTGCAGGCAGTCCGCGTCCCTCGCGACTGCTGCCGTGTGTGCAACCCGCACACCAGCTCCACGCGGTGGCGGTTGCCGTCCCTGTTGGGGCTTCCCTCGCCATGAGGGTTCCAAGGGCCTACGTTCAGGCGCTCTGGATGGCGCTGAGTCCGTCATGGTATTCTCAGCAGCCCGTGCCTCAAACTCCAAAAACTTCACCAAGTCAGTGAATGTTGGTAGGGTGGTGCTATCCCGCTCCGCATTTTCGCGCTCAAACCGCGAGCGGATGTCATTGGGCAATTTGCCCAATACAATGTGCACCAACAAAAAAGACCATTGGTCCACGGCAGCCCCAGTGTGCGGAGCGCGTTACAGGCCACTGTAACGGGCGTGAGCAACTGCAGGCGCAACTGTGCCCTGTTGGCCACCTTGGGCAGGGCCATCAACTGTGCGGCGTGCGCATCCGCTAACAAACGTAAGTTTTGGTAGCGGGAGTTCAATAACTCCCAAGCCGTATCGTACTGGTCGTCCTCCACCCGGAGGTGCTGGATGAGCGACCGCGCTTCATCCTCAAGAGTGGAGAGGAGGTAGGCCATCTTCTGGGCCTTCGACAAATCCTGTCGTGCTACGACCAGGGACTCAAACATATTTTTATATGCTACCCACTCCTCCATCCTACCCCCAAAGTGGGACAGCTGAAGGGTGGGGAGCCGACCAGTAACCGCTGGTCCTTCCTGTCTAACAGGTGTGCGAGGGGCTGGTCCGCCAGCCTGTCTCGCCCTTATTGCGGTCGCCGCCTCCGCGATATCATCGTGCAGACTCAGGATCTGGTCCATGTCCGCCATGTGACCTGCGTAGACCTCCGGGGCAAGTTCGGCTTCGGTAAGCACCACCATGGCCGCTTCCGCGCTAATCAATCGTGAGTGGAGGTGATCCGCTCTTAGCAGTATGGCGCCCTCCCTGTCCTTCCGGGACAGGAGTCCTCCGGCCGTCACAAACCATCTCAATTCGTTGGCGAGTGTCGCCCTAGCATTGGAGACCTTCGCCATCGCGTCAAGTCACAAACAAAAAATAACAAAAGGTAAATAAAAAACAACAAAATCAAACAACTACACGAAGAACCGCGGTAGGTATGAGAATGGCACAAACCCGGAACGCACGGTACAAACCGCAAACAAATACAAAAAAGGTTACAAATATTCTTATACAAACAAACTAAGAAAAATCTAATAATTTTTACAAACAATTAATTATTTTTTACAAACGAACAAATAGAGGGTAGATAAACTACGCTCTGCTACCAGAAAAATGTGCGCAGAGAATCCGGGCAAACGAAATGGCGGGAGGGTTCGGTACCGAAAAATTTACCGGGTAAAAACCTCGACCCGGCACTACGTCTGTCCGACTAAAACCTAAACTAACTTAATCTATACGCAGACTGCTACCACCATAGTTTATAACGGGAACTACAGAACCCTGTATATTAAACCTAACTTAATAAATACAACCACCCACAAGCTCAAGGGTCCACTTACCAAACTTAATCTTCCTGCTCTTCGGATCCAATCTTGAGTGTCTTCGGAAAGGGGGGATCCCTAATCACCCTACCTAACCCATGAGATCTCAATTCCCCAGAACAAATAAATAGATTTCTTCCCGAAGTTGGCTCGGCAACAGATAGATGTGAGCGACCAGCCACGCGTCACATCTCACAGGAAAAAGTCACAATAACGGGTTACACAAACACAAACTTAATAGTTATTTAACAAACAGGAAATTCACAAATATAACTCAAACTAATTAACAATCAAAAGACGCGGGACCTCTCCGCGTATTAAATCAAACCGATATAGCACAGGACAATGGCGGCCGTCCGCGACCCATTCACACGAGCAGTGTGAGAACCCCGCAAGCCGGGTCCTTGCCATGAGAACCCCGCGGCCGCGTTTCGTTCCAAGCAATTATATTACAAACAATATAAGTAAATAAACACAAATCCAAAAACATATGAACAACGGCAGATTATCCGGCCAAATTAGAATGACTACAAAAAAGCGACGGTTTCATACATATCGATAACCTTCTCTATTGAACGTATTATACCTAAGCTGTTCGTACAGTCGCATTCAAACGTTTATTAGCAAATGCCAACCTGTAACTTTATTTCTGGGAATTAGTGGGAATAATTAAAAAATATGTATTGTTGTTAAATAGGGATTTGGTACCTACTATAAAAATACAAAATGTGTTTTTTAAATGTGAAAGTTTATTTAGGTACCACTATTATGTACTAGCTACATGGCTATGGCTACTGTAAAAGTTCTTCTTCCATGTCGAGTCGTACAATTCTGCACACCGACCGATGTTTCCTTCCTCCGCGCGGCACCCGATGACGTTGAATTAGTTTTCTGTCTACGCTGTTCTGTTCTGTTCTGTGCCCTCCCCAGCCAGTGGTTAAACTGCAAGAGTTTAGGAGCTGGGTCCACCTCCGA